>JARJLF010001512.1:0-73666 GCA_029378395.1 Mycena leptocephala
CAGAAGACTCTTCTATGAATTTCAGAGCAATTTGTGTCTTTCCGGCACCACCTAATCCATACAGGAGGTAAATGTGTTGCTTCCTTGTTTCTTGGAAGAAATATTGATGCATTTCTTCTAGCGTTCCTTTTCTGCCCTGGAATATCCTGGATGAAGGAGGACAATTGTTGGTAATTTGAGTGATCTGGGGAACAGAGTCGTCTGAAAAGAAACCGAGATGAGTCTGTATATCTATTTATTCATATGAGGGAATAATACTGGATGTCATGGCTGCCAAGGTTTCATGCACTTTGTACACTTGCAGATTTGTATCAAGCGTGGTTTCCTGAACCTTGCCCAGTCGCAAGCTTGCCTCAGTCATGTTCATAACCTGACAATATTATGAGGAACTGGGGCTGTCTCAAAGTGAATGCAAATACCAGGAAATTTAAGCGTAGTTCTTGCATTCTGTTGCGGTGTCCCAAGATTGCATCCGTGGTACTGCTTAGCTTCACAATCTCCTTGAAGTGAGCATGTAGGCCTTTTGGCTTGTTTTTCATTTTCTTGATGTCAGTTACAATACCCTGCAAGGCACTATCAGAAGAATGAATGATGAATCAGGAAATTATATCAGAGAATACTTACCCTTCAAACTCGTCACATTGATTATTGAACTCTGACCCCGGTGTATTTGGTTGACCAGAAAGACTCTGGACAACATTGATGATTTTCATGATGTCTTCACACAACTCTTTCAGGTTGTCCCGATTTTTCTTCAATTTCTATACAGCCAAAGTTAGATAGAGGTCCGAGAAACAACTTGAATTGTTGTTATGCACCTCAACTGTCTCCAATAGAACCACAACTGTTCCAAAGACTCCTTTCACACAGGGAAAGGGAACAGCATCTGCTGCCGCAGTAATTGTCCTTGCTGTCAGTAGAGAGATTGCGAGCCAGTCTGACTTGGACTCAGAGACTGCTTTCAGAGGTTGGAATGTTGTCCCCATGGTCTTAGGAGAGCTGGATGCTGATGGATTGTGGGGGGGCTGGGACAACATGGTGGGAGATGGAGGGATGGGTGTCAATGCTGTTGCACAGCCAATGCCATGGCAGTGTACTGCCTCTGATTATGATCAATTACCGAAATAATGATGACTTAGCCCATTTGATAAATCGACACAGAACAGCACTGAACATGAAGCAGCGGTAACTGAGTCCATGCATGTTGAGACTCAAGTCATAAAATGAAATTGAATGGAGATGTTGTTCCACATGGGGGATATAAAAATAGGTATTAATCATGGCATGTGCAGGTGACTATTATTACCACTATCACTGCCAGTAATAGCCCAGTATCCCACAGCGTGTGGCTTCATGAAGTCTTGCACCTGCGGGAATTGCTGATAAATGGATGCTGAGCCTAAATAATGAGACCGGCAAACACAAAAGGAATGGGGGTAAATACCGTGGACAGAGGAGAAGACTAGGGAGGTAGCCTGTAAAAGACACAGGATTATGAGGATTATCAAGATGTACTTCAACGACGGTGCCCAGCACGGACGTGAGTCTGGACCTGTTCCGAGTTCGGAGTCGATGTGGTTCTCACCGCCGATCCTCAAATGTCTTGTGTAATTGTATGGCAGCGAGATCTCGAGAACTCTCCATCTGTGTGGGCAGTATCCGACTTGAAGTAAGCAGGGAGCCAAGAGGGCATTGGTGGGGATATAGAAATTCATTCATCGAGACAACCTCGTGGCTTCATTTATGCTTCTTGACCGCGTGTATTTCTGTAACGTGTATCAAAGCGCAGCGCCAAGAACTGAAAGATATTGACACAAATTGTGGGGAGGGGGAAATGGACCCGCCCGAGATTGATGCACGCCGGTTCGGGAAATATTCGATTAATGAATAAATGAAGCAGTCCTATTTTGCGTTCAGAGCGCGG
This sequence comes from Mycena leptocephala, assembly GCA_029378395.1. NCBI lineage: Eukaryota > Fungi > Basidiomycota > Agaricomycetes > Agaricales > Mycenaceae > Mycena > Mycena leptocephala. Next base: position 1,925 of record JARJLF010001512.1, read on the forward strand.
GATCCCGATTTACACAGTAAATCAACGTCAGAAAACGTAAACGTGAGTTGAAGAACAGGTTCTCAGGTGAGGCTGCCGTCCGCAAGATGTCGCTCTCTGGCCCAAAAAGCCAGTTTATCTTTCGAACGCGCAAAATATCCCCTTTGTAGCTGGCTTCACAACCTCACACATTCTGAATTATATAGACAGCGATGATATTGCAGCGGTCAAGCAGCGGTACAGTGGTGACGGAAAGTTCTGCACGCGGTCGTTTGGGCTCGTTTCTGACCTGAATCACTTCAAATAAAATGTAGGCATACTTATTGAGTAATTTCATGAATTTAGACGCATTTCAATTCATATTATCTGCGACTGCTTAGTGGGCCACCTTGGCCTTTTTGACCTCAAGCCCACACGTAAAATGCAGTAAGTACGATTATACGGGGTCTAGCACCAAGGTATTCATCCTGTGACTGGGTGGAAATAGTTTCCGCGAATTTACACGATGGTCTCTCGACTTGCGGAATTTTTTGTTCTTGCGGTTTCCCAAAACGGCAAAAACGGCTTAGTGGGCCACCTCCTCACATAGTTCATTCGGACTGATATCGGCTGTCCCGATGTATCCCAAATCATTAAAGACATCCAATTGCAATATTGTGTACAATAACAGAGCACTTCCGAGGTATATAAGCACCTTAAATATTTCCCTTTGAGCCAAGGGAAAGGGGTGAAATCGCTGTGTGCACAGAATGGCATGCTCTGCAAAGCACAGAGTGCATTGGTGCGCCAAAATTGAATACGGACCGATAGATGAGATGCATTCGCATATATATTTTAACAACAGCTGACCTCTAGCCCACAATAACCACTTCAAAAAAGTTCGTACATATGCACCAACGAAATTCGGGCGTTTTAGAATGTATCCCTCGGTGACCACCAAATATGGCAGTTAGAAACCCATGATTTCGTTTTGAGAGAGTTGTTGGTGTCTAAAGTGCATCTCCATATTCTCAGGTCCGTAGCATACACGGTTGGCTCACCATCGAGAGGTCGAGAATCTGCTACTCAAGCTCAAATCAAGGTCTTCTTGGGGCTCAGCAAGGCGAGAGGGAACATTCTTTGTTCTCAGGATTGTTGCAGATCATTTTCCTGGATCTAGGGATGAGAACGAGCCCCTGATCTTGTGAATTGGCCGGGAATTGGTGGAGGAACAAGCGGAAGAAGGTTTTCGGAGACAAGAAATAATGTTCACACGCCGTCATCCCGATCAAAAACCCAGCACAGCTGTTGATCGCCGCCAACACTTTCTTCCAAATTTGACGCACGCCGTCCTCATACATTGTATTCCATCCTAGAAGTACCAAATCCTAGGTCTATGCATCCCACCGGCCTATATTATGCAAGTGGCCCACTAACTAGTGTGGCCCACTAAGGGGTCACAGATAATACCTTACCTGTTTCGTTGTCTTCTAATAAAAATAATGGTAATTTTCTGAAAAATCGACTTTGTCAATTGGACATATGCAAAAGAATGGTGATTACAACATGAAAGCACTCGTAAATACGATCGTATCCATATATTATTTCATCTAAGTTGCTGGGGATTTGAGCTCACACGGGTCCGATATTGTGAGCCCAAACCTGAATCAATTCAGGCCAACCAAAGCATTATTCGGGTCCAATTTCAGAGCAATTTAAAACTACCTACACCATTTCCCAGTATATGGCCAATTGACAAAGTCGATTTTTCAGAAAATCACCGTTATTTTTATTAGAAGACAACGAAACAGGTAAGGTATGAATTGAAATGCGTCTAAATTCATGAAATTACTCAATAAGTATGCCTACACTTGATTTGAAGTGATTCAGGCCAGAAACGAGCCCAAACGACCGCGTGCAGAACTTTCCGTTGCCACTGTATATTTCTTTCGGCTCCTCGCTGAAATCCCCAGAACGCTAGAGCTGGAAGCACGCGCTGGGGCCCATGGCCATCGACACAATCATGTTAACACTAGCGACCGCGGTCTTCCCATCCTGTAGGATCCACGCCGTGAATTTGAGGAATGAAGACATATATTACGCACAAAGTCGCAGAAGTGCGGGGACGTAAACAGATTGCTCAAGCCTGCTTTGCAATTAGTGTTGTCGGGAATAGTACCGACGGTTTCGGGCGACTTGGTGTTGACGACGTTGAAGTGACCTACGCGGATCATACGTATGCATCAAGACATAAGGAATAAATGGACCAGGACGAAGATAAATGCGAACGAACAGCTACGGTTGAGGCCATCGTTGACGCTGAAGCAGCGCGAGGCCATGTCTCGAGAGAAAAGTGCCTGGAATAAAATGAAACAAACTCAGAAGGCAGAATATCAATCGCAAGAAACCCCCAAGTGAAAACTGACGTCCGGAGAGAAGACAGACTGCGCCTCGGCATTGCAGAATGCGCTGATGAAGCGCGTGCAATTGCCACTTCCAGAGGCAGAGTTGGGGTTACTGGGCGCCGAGAAGCAGGTTGAGACAAGCTGGTTCGTGCACGATGTCAGGACCGACAAGGCCACAAAGCTGAGAAACTAGAGGAAGCGGTGAGGTCGAAAAATATTGAGTTAAGGAGTTCTCGCTACTCACGGTGCTGGATTTGAAGAGCATTGTGAGGATAAAGCTGAGGTGCGCGGCGTTGACTTGGCTTATAAGCATTGGAAAAGCTGCGGCCTGCGGCCCGAGAGGTTCTCCGTAAACGTTGCGCGCACGCATGGACCTGACAGCTCTTGACGTGCAGTACCTGGAGGTGAAAGGGCCGGATGAGTCGGGATCCAGACCAAGAAGCGTCCGAAGACCATGAGCTGGTGGATAACTCCTCATAGAACTCACGGAGATTATTATACACAAGCCCCTCGATGAACTAGAAAGTGGTGAAGAGAGACAGCCTGCACTTATTATCTGGCCAGCTGATAATCGCTCTTCCTGGTAAGCCACTCTACCACCCGGAATACCACCTTTGAACATCCGAGTCTTCCTTGAAGCCTTCTGCGAGAAGACAAAGAAGACAGGAAATTCGATGGCTAATAACTGCTCAGATGGAGCGGTCTTGGAGCGGTCGTGTAAGTAAGTGTTGCACAGCCATGCTTTGGCCATGCTCATCATATCACCTGAGATTGACCCAGAGCAAACCCAGAGGACGTGCCGAGGTCCGGCCTTTTTCGGCATTCGGGAATAATGCTGAAATTGGTTGAAAAAGTTGGCAAAAAAACTAGTACTCTCCACCCAGAAGACTGACCTACAGAGCTTGGTAGAGACTACAAGTACTAGTTCATAGCCAAGCTCCCGGTGCGCGATGATCTAAATCATTGTCGTGGCTCACCTATATAATAACCCTGACTGGAGATATAGGCAAGCACCCGAGGCACATGGTGTGCACCTGTTAGCTGTAGTGTGCTGTCTGATCACTGGCAAGCAGGAAGTTCCCCGTTCGACTCGGGGTCGGGTGATAGGTGCTTAAGACCGGTATTTTCTTTTGCCTTTTTTTCTCCGTCTTCCTTCGCGGTTGGTTCGATTTGGTTTTGCAGTGTTAGACTTTCTGTATCCTGGACGCTGAAATTTTTCAACATTCATCTGAGTTGGAGTTGGAGGCAACTCGCTCTATTTCAATGGATCAACTTGTAAATTATATCAAATCGTCGAAGCATAGCCAATCTAATAACCCGGAGTTAAGAGACAGACAAGCACCCGAGGCACATGGTGTGCACTTGCTTTACTTAAAAATGTCCTCTCTCAATGTAAGCAGGAAGTCCCTCGTTCGATTCGGGGTCGGGTGATGGATGTCCGATACCAGTGATTTTTTGCCTTTCTTCTTCCTTGGTTGGTTCATTTTCTTGGATACTTGTGGTAGTGGAGACAAGCCAACATGGTTGATTTTTCAATTGACACCTGAGCCCCGAATTTTGTTCCCTCATTTTTTGTGTAACACCCCAGGAACTCACTTGAAGATAGGCAAGCACCTAAGGCACATCGTGTGTGCCTGCTTTGCATTCGAAATCTGTCGAAGGCATATAAGCAGGAGCTCCTCATTCGATTCGGGGCCGGGTGATGCGGAGTTGAACTTCCGTTATTGTTGAATCTTTCTTCTTCTTTGTTCGATTTGTTTTTACGAATTACAATATCTGCATCTGGGACACGTGCCAATTTTTTTTTATCCAACCGATTCCAACGTTCATCTGGGTAAGAGGTTGAACTTGTTATAGTTCAACGGGCCAGCTTGGAATTAGTTCTCAATTTTCTCACCTATATACTGTATCTTTTCATTCAATTCGTCGGTCACGCGTCACAGGGGGGCCTGACGGCGACGAACTTTGGTCGTTGTCACGCGTCACCAAGGCGGTTGACGAATATGTTTTTTTGTCACGGTTTCCCCAGAAAATGGCTCCAGAGCCATATAGAATTCGCAAAAATAATCTTGGAGGTTCAGAGGCTGGAAATTGAGCAGTTAGACCCATTTTTGTACGATTTTCCTCATGGAAGCTAAGTTTCCGCCCGAAATTTGACCAAAATCAACTGAGATCAGAAAAAAAATCTGCACAAGTGGCGTTATAGAGTGTAGAAGTCAAAATTAATCCGAAAATGGTCAGGAACAGATCTCTCAGGTACCTTTATCATTTGGAAACAATATGAGGGTCCGACGAATTTTTTGTCCTTGTCACGCTCATTCTTGGGCGTTGACGAGGTGACGAATTGGTTCAAGATGTCACACGTCACACCCCCTGTCGAATTGAATGAAATTATACAGTAATAACCCTGACTGGAGAGTAAGGCAAGTACCCGAGGCACATGGTGTGCACCTAGTCTCTTATAAACAGACGATACAACAAAAATTGAGCTCATACTTCGCTTTGTTGTAGTGTGCACCTGCTTTCCTTAAGACAGTCCTGTTGCGATATAGGCAGGAAGTCTCCCGTTCGATTCGGGGTCGGGTGATAGATGCTTAAGCGTTTTTTTTTCCCTTTTTTTTTCTCAGTTCTTCTCTCCCATGTTGGGTTGATTTGCTTGTTATCTCAGACTTTCTGTATTCATGAGACATACAGATTTTTTTATTTGGTGTCAGGAATCATCTGAGTTGGAGGCAAACCAGGGTTGAACTTGCAACGGGCCAGCTTGAAATTAAGTATCAATTTCTCACCTATATAATAACCCTGACTGGGGAGTAAAGGCAAGCACCCGAGGCACATGGTGTGCACCTGCTTTACTTAAGATCATTGTTCTCGATATAAATAGGAGCTCCTCGTTCGATTCGGGGTCGGGTGATGCGTGTCCGCGAATTGTTTTTTCTTTTTTATTCCTTCTCAGTCTTCTTTCATGGTTGGCTCGATTTGCTTTTACAATACTGTATCCTAGACACTGGATTTTTTGTATTCAACATTCATCTGAGTAGGAGGCAAACCGAGGTTGAACTCATTCTATTTCAACGGGCCAGCTTGAAATTAAGTATCAATTTCTCACCTATATATTACTCGCAGTTTAGAGACAGGCAAGCACCTGAGGCACATGGTGTGCACCTGTTAGTTGTAGCATGTTGTTCAATTGCCGGCAAGCAGGAAGTCCCTCTTTCGATTCGGGGTCGGGTGATCCCTGTCGAGTTTGGTCCTTTTTTTTGGTTGGTTGTTCGAACTCCTCAAGGGGGTCCGGTGCATACACGGACAGTGTCTTCATGTAGGTAAAGATCTAGACCAGGACCCGATACACCCGAGTTTAATATTTGTTCAGATTTAGAATATTTGATGTTAAGTCGTAGTCGAGGTACTGCAGCTCGACTTTAGATGCCAGTATATTTAAAGTTTATGGAAGGAAGGCAACCACCCGATGGCACATGGTGTGCACCTGTTGCAAATGTCCTGGATCTCACAAGGTGTAACCAGGAGACTAATGTCCCCGTTCGATTCGGGGTTGGGTGATGTTTGTGGACCCACAAGAAGTTTTTGCTGATTTATTTTTCGTTCCCTTTTTTCGAGGCGTGCAGCGTTGAGGGTAGATAGTATTTTTCAAGATGAGTGTGGATACGCACATACTCTATGGAAAGAGATGAAGAGACGGCACGAAGAGGATGAAAATACAATAAAATGGGTGCCAGTAGGGCCGGAGGGCCGGTGAGGTAAGAGGTTTATCAAACTGTGCTGTATTGCCGAACTACCGACGTTAGCGTTCCGTCTCGGCGTACGTTGTAACTCGAGGGGCACATCGATTGAATGAATAGGCGCTGTTGAGGAAAAGGGATGCGAGCAGAGTAGCAGATCATAAGCTCCAGCATAAATAAAATAAAGGAACGTCTTGAGTCCGCAAGGCAGATAGTGTACAAGGATTTGGCTGAGATCGGTGCACTCAATATCGATCAAGGGTTTTAGGCAGTAGCGGCGCCGAGGGCGAGCCTGGGATCATTCGCAAAAATTGGTTAATAGTTGCTTGGATTCGGAACGGGTGGGAATGACGAAGATAATCGGGTCGTGAAGCGTAGACTATGTGCTCATACGGCCGACAGGAGGGTAGGCGAATGTATGTACAAAGACGTACATATCGCCCACTCGAACACTGGATTCGATTGCTGCGCGCAATTCAATTGGCAAGTTGCAGACGGTAGCCATCTTGCGCGGAAAGATACGCTGCTTTGTTGAGTTGTTGCTTGGGAGCACAGACAGAGATAGCATCAGAGCAAGGGAGCACCAGCTAACAATGAGGGTTCATAAATGGCCGTATTATAAGATGTTGGGCCTTCGTGTAGCCGCTTATTGGCGTTTGCGGGTGACAGAAATGAGATTGAATATTCAAGAAATAATGCTCCTCGGTCTGATTATTTGGACGGGAGCAGGGTAGTCCAGAGCGGACGTAGTAAGCCAGAGCGGACGTAGTAAGTAGCGAGAGAGTGGACGATGGCGTTAGTGAATCCAGGGGAGCCTGTGGAGGCCGCGATTGAGCTCATCGTCGTCCAAAATCAAGGAAGAAGGCGGGCAACAGTCTAGTCGCCGGATCAACTGTCTCTTTTTCCTTACACATTAGGGGGGGTCAAATATCGCTTTTTTGGCCGATTCTCGCGTCGATTCTCGGTCGATTCTTTTTTGAGAATCGATCAAGAATCGGCTCAACTTTGACCACCCCCGATTCTCCTCTCGATTTTGCCAATTCTTATTCGATTTTAACTACGACAAGTACGTGGTAAGATAAAAGTAAAAATACATTTTATTTCTGCAAATGACCCGTGACACCCCGACTGTCGGCGCGCCAGGCCCGCTGTCGATACCGCCGTGGTCGTCTCTATCGTCAAATTTTTTTCTGCCTCTTGCGTGGCACCTTGGCAACTTGAGTGGCAGCACATTGTGACTTGGGTTGACCTGTCCCAAAAATGCGAGGTGGCTAAGTGGCTTGAGCCATGTAGATACACTGTGGACAAAGGCCGAACAAAATAATATATTATGTAATCCAAATCATGAAGTGGACGCTCGTTTGGGAGATAGCTAGGGTTAGGGTGATTCACCGATTCTCCAACAGAACGCCTCCGATGATTCATCGATTCTTGAACAAAATCGGCTACAGAATCGGAAAAAAAATCGGTGAGTGAATCGGTCCAAAAAAGCGATATTTGACCCCCCCCTATTACTCGATGTTACCTCGATGGCTACCTGCTGCAGCTGCACTATTCAACCAACAACAGTAACCCAGTAAATGTGATATTGCCAATAAGAGAATACTGGGTGTAGAAGGCCAAAGCGCTAGCGAGGATTTTTAGCAGAGTCTCGAGCAGCCAAAAAAAATGAAAGCTATTTACACTTCCCTTCCTCGCTCCCCACCGCTGTCGCCTCTCACCTCTCCTCTACGCGGAAGGCTCTAACAGGAACACCTGCAATGGAGCTGAGGCCGTGAGCGAAGAACAAGGAAATAAACCAGGCGTGCGGGCCTCTTCGTCGACCTACGAGGGGTGTACGCTGCGCTCGAGATGTGGCGGGCGGTTGCGTCTCGGGCGAGTGCACCTGCCATGTCATCGGTCCCTGCTGCGAGCCGGGGGAGTCCAATTTGGAGAGAGGCCATCAATATGGCGGTCGCCCATCGTCTCTACTTTCACTAGCGCAGTGCATGCCTCCCCGCCCGCGTCGCGTGCGGACCTTTTGCGAGGCGATTGAGGGGTCCCGGAAGCGCTGAGTTCGTCTTCCGCTTCTCCCTTCGGGAAGGATTTGCGGGGACGTTTGGCCGTTGGTGTGCAAGCTCTTTCCAATATCCGTACGCGGAAGGATACGCACAGCACAATAAGGTGGGGAGCAACACGTACAGGGAAGGAGGGAGGGGCGGCGAGGCGGCGAGTCCGACGGTGCTTCGGCTGGCACGGACACGGCTCGGTGGATATGGACATGGGCACGTGCCGCTGTCGCTGTCACCCCTCGCGTCACCTACACTCAGCGCTGCGCGTTCGCGCCGTCCTCGATTTCGCACGGGACTTTATGCGGGTACGATGCGCCCTCGCCTCTTTCGGCGGTGTTCCTGGCGTTTTTCTCGTTCTTCGTTTCATGGACATCCCCCACCAGTCCCCACGCCTCCTTGCAGGCCGACTCTCTTTCGTCCGCTTCCCATCTCCCCTCCAACACCTCATCGCAAGACACGAGGAGCAGGCGTACCCGTAGACCGACACGACGCCCCTTCTTCATAAATGTCGCACGGCGCGCTCGTGGGATCGGCGCCGTTTGGTGCGCGCTCAAGGTGGGGCTGTTGGTGTGGGGACAGGGCAGGATGTGCGGCCGCTCGGAGGAGAGTTCCTTTTATGAGTGGAGGTGAGCGGAATATGCTTGTATGTATCTTGATTCTCTTTATTTCTTTATTTCTGGCTCCTTTCTTTCCACCACTTCTTTGCTATTCTATGCGCCGCGCTGCGTCCGTGCTACAACATATGTACCTATTTCTTCTTTCTTTCGCAATTTCATTTTTGGCGTCTTTTGACGCTTATCCCCAGCGCTTCTTTTAACTTACTTTTCCCTTTGACTTCCTACTCTGTTACTCTGAAGGAGCGCTGACTCTCTTCCTCCCCTTCAGGCCGACTCCCATCTCTTCCACGTCATTTTCTCCCGAGGCCCCACCCTCTGCTGCACCTACGCCCACTACTCCCCGCACGTCCTCGCCACCGCCGGCGTCCACCTCCCTCCCTCCCACACCTTCCTCGACGCTATCGCAAAAACAACGAAGGCGAGCGCAAGCGACAAAAAATCAAGATGTGCAGAAGATGGTGCAGGCCGTGTCGGGGTTATTGGTTTGGAAGGGGGGGACTTGCGCGCGCGACGTCGACGTCAGTTTTGGACGTGCTGCGGAGGGAGGGATTTCGCGATCGGTGTCGATCTCGAGTTCGGTCGTCGATCAAGCTCGCACCTGCACACCGCACCCTCAGCTAGCCAGGAGCCGGAGCGCAGCCAAGAACGAGAACACGACCGTGCGGCAGTCCCGTGCTCAGCGTCGACGCTGCCTGCTACAGGATGTTCCCCGCCCGCGCAGCTCGGAATATATTCACAAGGGTTGTGAGGCGAAGGCGATGAAGCGCGGCAGGGAAGAACGTGAGCCCTAGTCGGATCTTGAGGGCACCGCGGCGGATCGTGAAGAAGGACAGGAGGAGAAGGATGGAGTGCGAAGACCAACAAATGCCCACAAATCCTGCGCTAGGCGTCTACACCCCCTGGCAAGGCGGGTGGGTTGTAGGAGACGTTCGGGCGTGCGGGCGGGATTCGGGAGAGGGGCGTCACCATCAGCACCTTGGGTGGGTGCATGGCTCGCATTGGGGCGTGGGCGTCGTTTCGTTTTTCCGTGAGGAAGAGGAAGAAGCAGAGGGCAGGGAGGGGGAGAGGGCAGGGAAAAGGAGGGAGAAGGAGCCCGCGACGCTGTCTGCCTCGTCGAGACCGTGGGTGCTTATGGGCTTGGGGTCAAGTGAGTCGCTGGCGTCGGAGGTGTCGGAGTTCGTTGCGCGCGAGGGGGAGCCAGAGCGCGAGAGGGAAGGAGAGGAAGGAGAAGGGAAGTCGACCTCGGGCTCGTCCGCTGCGGCTACATTGACATCTTGAGTCGTGGGATCGGGCGAGGAGGTGGTGTACCCGTGGTCCGGGGCCGTACCCATTCGAGTAATCCGATGGGCAAATATCTGTGCGTGTACTAGTGCGAGGACGGCGGGTAGCGCAGCGGGAGAGAGGTCAGCACCCCGCGCATGGTTAGGGTTAGGTACCCGTTCCCACTCTCGGCGTCGGGGCCCCATGTACGTACCATATCGGAGCATTCACCCCACTTGGACTTTCATTCGGGCTTTGCTTTTTCTCTCTCGTTTTTCAGTTCACTTGTCGGCTTTCGGATACGTATCATAGGTCTTTCAAAACAGGTCAAAGTACATACCTCTCACGGTGCCCTATTTATTCTAAGAAGACTGGCAAGATTTTCTGAAACTCCGCGATCAATATTGATCTGACCGATGTTCGCCTGATTTCACTCTCGGGTCTCGTGGCACTGCAACTGAAGTCGTCTGTTTACTACTAATCAAGAAACAATGACTTGGGTATGTAGCGCTCGGGAGCTCCAGTAGTTTGAGTATCCTGGTAGTCTAGTCCCCTGATACTGTGGGCTACTGAAGTCCCCGCCAAGCCTCAGTAGCTCCTGGTAGTTGTCGCACGTGAGCTTGGTAGCTCCTAGTAGCCGTAGCCTGGTTCTTAGTAGTTGCTCGTAGCACCCAGTACACCACCAGAGCCAGTCGTAGTCGTCAAAGAAATAAGTGTATCAATTGAATTGAAATATTTGCATTGGTCACGGTGTTGGATGGAAACAATAATATATTCATACTGCATAAGACAGACGTAGAAATAAAATACAGGACAGACATCTAAGGAATCAAGTCAGCACAAGAAATAAATCTAGCTCACCACTGGACATCCAACATCCGAGCTCTTCAAAAGACTGTTCAGTGGAAAGTTGTTAGCTAAAAGACGAGGTCATCAAAGGCAAGTCACGTACCGGCCTGCCTTCAACAACAGAAAACTGCAGCTGATTGTGCGTGCAGCAGGGGATACCTGTTAGTCCAGAGAGGATGAGGAGCAGTTGATAATGCAAGGGTGAGTATCCAGGAGAGACGCGGCACATGGGAACTAAAGGCGCAGGTGTGCGCGTTGCGATGCATCATATTGAGGTTTTGACGAGTTTCACTTTGAGAACTTGCAGTCTTGGATCTTGCAGTCTTGTTGGCTCAAGATAATGGGTCTTGAAAGAGGCAGAGAGCACATAAATTGGGAGGCTTGAGGTCCAGCAGACTTGGTGGTGGCCGTACTTGGCTCCGGAGCGACACACTTGCGAGCCGAGAGGCAGACATCACTTGAGGAGGGAGCACGTGGATGAGTCCAGAAGAACGGGTGTAGGCATAGGAAGGTTGGGACGGAGGGTTGGGACGTCTGCTGCGAGAGATGGCGGTGAAGGAGATGGGGGGAAAGGAAGAAAGACGACATCAATAAAGATCAACCATCTGTCAAAAATCACGCAATCTGGCACGTGTGAGCGGAGTTTGAAATGACTTGGCAAGTTTCGAGGGACTCAAGGCCGAGCGACGGTTCGTGCATTGCAATCTCTGAAGACCCCAACAAGGTCAAAAGCGAATACCTGAAGGATGGTAAGCACCCAAGGCACAAGGTGATGGCGATTCTGGTTCGATTCTGAGCGCCAGAATCGATGTCAGAATCGACATCAGAATCGAACCAGAATCGATTTGGAAAAGATGTTCGACATCCGCTCTTTACCGGGGGATGCAGAATCTCGAAATTCTGCGGTCAGATTTATTTTTTGTCAGGTTGTACAAGAGAAAGACTCTGATTTTGACCATTTTCAGGTTGTACCGACAAACGCGTCCACTACACGTTCAATCATGGGGCACTTGAACTGGAAATTTGGGAGGAGGGAGGTGTATATAGGGGAAATCGGCCCAGGATATCAGCCGGACGCGAAACCGACGGGCAAGCAGTCGTTTTCGAGCTGCTTCGAAGCAGGATCTGATGGATTTTGGCCGGGGCACCCGAAAAGTGCTTTTTGTGCACCGTACAATATTTTCAGATGGAGCAGTGGTGGGAAAAAGTTTGACTGGGAGAAAATATGCATCGGAAGGGGTACTAATAGGACCCTTGGATTGGCCTATAGTATTCAAATACCGGCATGATACACGTAGCATATGTATGCATTAACAACAATGGCTCGTCCAGGGGAAGAATATACTGTAACTAGACGAATTGGGACAAACAAGAGTTCGAGGCAAGATTGGGCTGCTTTTGAGTTAGTGTGTACTGTGGTGTATATTATTCAGCTACGCATTGTCCGAAAAATCGAATGTCGTAATCAAATACAGAAATACTGGTAAGGCTAAGAAAGACTCTAGTTCACCGGCCGGGCCTCAACCCCACGATGAATGCGACGACCAGAGCTATCAAAAGAATGGTGCTCCCCAGCACTGCCAGCGAGGTCGCCCAGATCTCCACTGGCTGGTTATAGAGCACGAAACAGAAAGCGCCACCAATCAAGCATCCAAGCCCCGCGAGAACGAGCGTCGAAACAGTCAGATCAGCTGCAAACCCCAAACTAGTGCGAAATCCAGATGCCGCCAGCTGATCAGTCGTGTAGCGATAGTCCAAAAGGAAGTGCTTCAAGGCGTCTTCCACTTTGGACTCCTCCATGGTTCGTTCCACGAGATCCGCCGACTCGTTGAGAGACTCTGAGATCGCAGTCCACATCTGCAGGCTGGTTAGCGGTTGGAATATCATGACTTCCAAAAAGCCGAGATGATGTACAAGAGCGAGGGATTCGTGAGAGTCGGATATTTTTTTCGCGATGTCAATGAGCCCTTTGAGGGACACATCTCTTTGCTGCAACAATCCATAGGTCCGTTGTAATTGAACGGCACCTACGATTGCGATGGTCCCGCTCAGGATATCAATGAATAGCCCTGCGAAAAAAAAGCGCATTGCACGCCTTCTGGAGACGCGTGTCGTTTTTATCGAGGGAGAAGCCAATGACTTGAGCTTGGACCGTTGCGAGAAAAGTGGCCTATCGTCATGAGGAATGCGCTGTCACGGAGTTCTCATCCGACGCACTATGATCAAGGGGGCACCGGCATTTAAACCGGCGACTAAGGGCCGGTTAGTTAGCCCGACCGTCAGGCCGGAAAAAAATGTTTTTTGATCACCCAAACTATGAGGAGGAATGGGCTCCTATATTACCCAAAGCATTTTAATACACTCTTAGGCAGTGAGAACCTGTAAACTTGCTGTTCATTCGTTTTGGCATAAGACATCTGTCTATGGCAAGGGGTAACCGATCTGTGAATAATGGAACCGGACCCAGTTTTTGAAAATAAGACCCTCTTATTGACCATGATGGCGAGAGAACTAAGATTGGTGATCAAGAGCTGTAACGAGTCCGTCCGACAAATTGAGCGCATCCAATTCGACGTCTTTACATGGGATATTTTCGCAGCCATAACCGCACCCAAGGGCGCTAACCGGTCGGCAGATCGGGTTGTGGGTGTGGGTGCCTTGTCAAAAACATAATGAATGCTGCACTTTTGTAGACTTGACAACATACCATGAATAGAGACTCAGAGAGCTCGAGGTATTGAAATGAGCCTCGGTTTTGATGGTGGACGAAAGGTAGAAAGGCGTGTCAAGTGCCGAAACGCAGCCTCATGTTCAGCCGGATCAACCCTCCACGCACGCGCACGCGTACGGTGCATTTGTTAATTTACATCTGCCTAGCAGAGCTGAGAAAATACAACGCACTCAAATAATTATCATTCAGGGTAAATCAAGGCTCCATGTAGTGGACCTCCGCGGCGAGCAGTACCATACATCGTTTCACAAACTACAATGTCAAAATACACCAGTTATAACTAAGCTACAGACTTGACTGTGGCAGTCCATCTTTGAGCTCGGTCCAATATTCTGTTATTCTCCGAAGCTGATCATTGATCGCGTTGAAGGCGGACTCGAACGGAAGGGCGTAGGGGACAGCCGCTCCCGTGTGAGGTTCTTTAATGCAAGGGGATCGCATCGGTCCGCTACCAGAGATTCAGCGACAGACTCATGAAAATAAGAGGCAATGACCTACTTCCTAGCTTCTCCTCAAGACTGCTCGCCGCGAACCAGAAGAAAAGGGAAGTCCATCCCCTGTACTTTGTGAACTGCTGTGCGAACTCGGCGTACTTTTTGACGAGGTTGGAACAGTCCGTCTTAAACTGGGCCAACATTCTGCAACCGCGCTTCGAGACACAGGAGGAGCATCGCAGCTCAGTTTCCACGGAGGATTGAGTACCCGATATTACGCTGGAAGACTCGGTCAAGTCGGACGCCTCTTGTATGAGCGCTCTGCCCTGCTTCAGCATTTTTTGAGAGCCACAGTACTGAGCGGCAGCGCCATTGATAGTCTTAAGGCCAGTGTGGATCTTCTGAGCCTGAGATTTAAGTCGATGCTCCTGGCCCGTAGTTAGCATTCTCTGTCGTTATTGTATCCACGGATTGCTCACCACGGCCCCTTTGTGATTCCATCCGGAGGACCGTTCGCCAGCAGACCTGATGGCGTTGGAGGTGCTGATTTCAGATCGCTATCCACCCCCTCCCAAAACTCGTGGTTATCTTTCAATATATTGCCAATCTTTTTGAGGGTCATGCCGACGATGTCCATTTCGTCGTGAATCTGCTGGCTCTTCTTAGCAGAACTGATTCCCTCTGGAAACCCTGCTTCGTTTGCTGTGAACGACACATGAGGACACAAACAAGAAATATTTCCCAATACCCACCGGCGTCGACGTTGTCCTGGAAGAACGCCGCTAGATCATGCCTGCCCTGGGCATACAGTCGTTTCAGAGCGCGGAATTGTTCGAGTCGTTCCTTCGACCTCTCCAATTCGTCCTTGGCCACTCTGCGCAAGTCTCGGATGATTATTGTGGTATCCTCGTCTTCTGCCATAAGCTCGCAGAAGCGTGAATACAGTGGTGTAAAATCATCCAGGTCCCGAAGGCGATCAAGTTCATACATAGCAGGAAACTCTTGGATGTGCTCGACCAGCTGTAATCATGTTTGTCTCAAGAACGTGGATGGCCCAGGAGGAGGAGGAGGATGGATGGCAATAAAGTAATTGAGAAAGAAGGAAGGAAGGAAAAAGGAAGAGGTGTGCGAATGAGGGAGCGCGCGCAGGCCCGGGACGATTTCAGCGAGAGGGTGAGTGTAGGTATAGGTATAAGTATTGAGCACGAGCGAGTACGAAGACACTGGCATTGGCATTGGGTATAGTGCCGCTGAGGGAGATACATTAGGGTTATTCACAGTAGCTTTTTTGACGTCCTTTTTTGCGCCCTTTTTCTTGCTTGGCAGATAAATGTAACCGAGTGACCTATAAAATCCAGAAAAAATCACCCGAGTCCTTTTTGAACACTTGAGGTGCTATGTGACCTTTAAGGAACCATGGGAGCACCCAGACTGCATGAAATGGATAAAGGGAGCCAAAAAGGGAGCCAAAAAGGGACCAAAAAAGGAGCTGAAAGCCAGGGTGTTCACAGTAGCCTTTTTTCAGCCCTTTTTCACTTCCTTTTTTTTCTGATTTCATCCAATATCGCACGTTGGACCTAGATTTTTTGGATTTACACCCTTTTTGCATGTTGAAATTGAAAAGGGGAAAAAAACCCGGAGAAAAACGGTGGGAATACGAAAAAGGGAGAAAAAAGGGAGCGAAAAAGGGTGGAAAAAAGGCTACTGTGAACAACCCTATTATTTGAGACGTATTCATGCCAGTGGGCGGGGAGTACTAGTGAAGATTCAACAATGAGAGGGCTATAGAAGTTGAAACGTTGCACGTTACACTTGAACCTAGGCCAGCCAGCGGTGCCGAGGGCGAGCCTGGAATCATTCGCAAAAATTAGCTAATAGTTGCTTGGATTCGGAATATTCAGTGGGAACGGTGAAGACAATCGGGTCATGAAGCGTATCGGTTCAGCGTGAGCTCATACGGCCGACAGAGGGTGGGCAAATGATTGGACGCACTTATTGCCCACTCGAGCACTGGATTCGATTGCTGCACGCTATTCAATTGGCAAGTTCGCAGACGGTAGACATCTTGCGCAGAAATATATGCTGCTTTGTTCTTGGAAACACAGACAGATATAGCATTAGAGCAAGGGAGCGCCAGTCGACAATTAGGACTCATGAATGGCTGCATTATAAGGCATTGGGCCTTCGTGTGGCCACTTATTGGTGTTTGCGGGTGGCGGAAATGAGAAATATTCAAGAAATAATGCTCCTCGGTCTGAATATTCGGATAAATGGAGCAGGGCGGTGCAGAGTGGACGTAGTAGGAAGCGAGAGAGTGGGCCATGGCGTTGGTGAATCAAGGGGAGCCTGTGGAGGCTGCGATTGAGCTCATCGTTGTCCAAAATCAAGGAAGAAGGCGGCCAACAGTCTAGTCGCTGGACCGACCGAAGTTCCTTTCCTCAACTTGCCTCGATGGCTACTGCTCAACCAACAACGCTAATGCAGTAAATGTGATATTGCCAAAGAAGCGAATACTGGGCGTAGAAGGGAAGATTCATTGCATTTTACTCGCACGGAGCCTCGACGAGCAGCCAAAATAACTGTTTTAAAAACTATTTACACTTCCCTTCATCGCTCCCCACTGCTTTCGCCCCTCTCCTCTCCTCTACGCCGGAATACTCCAATGGGAACACTTTCAATGGAGCTTAGGCCATCAGCGAAGAACAAGGAAGCAAACAAGGCGCCCGGAAAGAGAGGACACAGAAAATAGACCAGGATAGCCTACATCTGCCTCATCGACGAGAGGGTATATGCTGTGCTCGGAATGGAGTGCACCGTTGCGTCTCAGGCCAGCGCACCTGCTGTGTCACCTGTCGCTAGTATTGCTGCGCAGCTGGGCGGAGTCCGACCCTCCCAGCTTTGGAAAGTCAATTAATGCGGCGTCGCCCATTGTCTCGAATTTCGCTGGTGCAGGACGTACCTCCTTGCCTGCGAGCCGCCCACGTCGCATGCGGACCTGTGGCGAAGTGATGGAGTGTGTCCCAGAAGTGCTGAGTTCGTCATCAACTTCTGCCTTCACGAACAAGGGGGCACCGGCATTCAAACCGGCGACTAAGGGCTGGTTTGTTAGTCTGGCTGTCAGGCCGGGAAAAAAATGTTTTTGAGCACCCAAACTTTGAGGAGGAATCAGCTCCTGTACTGCCCAAAGCATGTTTACAGCTAATTGCAGTACCGAAGGCGCGGATCGGAAATCTGCTGTTTTGGGATGTTTTCAAAGAATTCCCGGTATCTCAGTGAGTTCTACACCGATTCCCTTGAAACCCAGATAGAAATACTCGGCTAATTCGTGCGCAATTAGTGATAGAAAGGAAGTTGCAAAAGTATTCTATATTTGGCGAGCTGGGTTTGAGGGGTCATTTTGGGGGTCAATTCAATCTGCCGGTATCTAGGCATGTTGAAATGCCCTAGATTTTTGTGAGAGATGGCTTCTATCAATATTGAAAGGTGTGATAGAGTCACATTTTGAAGGAGTTTGCAGTTGGGTTCAAATATCACATTGTTTGCTGGTTGCAGTATATTACCGTTGGCTCAAAGCCATTACAAGCATGATAAAGTACGATATTGAACATTCTGACTCTATCACACCGTTCAATATTGATAGAAGCCATCTCTCACAAAAATCTAGGGCATTTCAACATGCCTAGATACCGGCAGATTGAATTGACCCCCAAAATGACCCCTCAAACCCAGCTCGCCAAATATAGAATACTTTTGCAACTTCCTTTCTATCACTAATTGCGCACGAATTAGCCGAGTATTTCTATCTAGGTTTCAAGGGAATCGGTGTAGAACTCACTGAGATACCGGGAATTCTTTGAAAACGTCCCAAAACAGCAGATTTCCGATCTGCACCTTCAGTACTGCAATTAGCTGTAATACACTCTCCGGCAGTCAGAAGCCCTAATCTTGCTGTTCATTCGTTTTGGCGTAACACATCCGTCTATGGTATGTGTTGTGGTCTTGTTTGGCACAAGCTTCTACAATACTTGAACATTCTGATCAGTGGAATTTCACCTCAGGAGACAAATAGCACATCCCATGTAGCAGTAATCCCTTGTTTGGTTTGTATTCAGGCATTTGTGATAGGGTACAGAAGTCCGGCAACTTAAACACGTGCATTATCACCATATATGGAGCGTGGGAACCTTTACGTTAGTTAGTTAGTCCGACCCCGAGCTCAGAAAAAAGAATATCGGCCCTATATCTTTTTTTTGAATGCTGGTGCCCCCTTGTTCACGAACAAGGATACATTTGCTAGGTTTGCAGGGACGTTTGGCCGTCGGCATGCACAAACTCTTTCCAGTACCCGTATGCGGAAGGATACACACTGAGAACCGGAAGGGGAGGAAAGCACCATGGACAGGCAAGGAGGGAGGGGCGGGGGGGAGGTGAGTCCGACGGTGCTTCAACAGGCATGGACACGGCCACTGTGAATATGGACACAGGTGCGCCGCTGTCATTGTCTGGTGCCAGTGCGTTCACGCCGTCCTCGATTTTGCGCAGGACTTTAGACAGGTACAGGTCGCCCATGCCTCTTTGGTGGTGTTCCCGACGTCTTATTGCTCTCTGTTTCATCCTCCACCCACCCCACTGGCACGTCTCCTCGCAAGCCGATTCCACCTCTTTCCCGCTGACTCTCTTTCATCTGCTTCCCTCTTCCCCTCCCACACCTCATGGCAAGACACCTAAGGAGCAGGCATACCCACAGACCTGCACACCACCCATTCTTTGTGCATCACACACAGCATGCTTGGCAGGATCAGCATCTTTTTTCTTTTTTTTGCACGTGCCGCTGGTGGGAGAAAGTGGTAGAGATGTCCAGCTGCTCTTGGAGGGTTCCTTTTATGAGTAGAGGTGAGCGGAATATGCTATTATCTTCATTTTCTTTCTTTATTTCCTTCTCGCTACTTTTCTTTGGCCACCTCTTTTCACCACTTATTTCCTATTGCATTCCATGCTGCGGGAGAACAGCCACACTGCCATCGGTGCTACAACATATGTACCTATTTCTTCTTTCGCATTTTTGGCGTCTCTTGGCGCTTATCTCCAGCGCTTTTAACTTACTTTTGCTTTTGCCTTTCTACTCTGTTGCTCTGAAGGAGCGCTGACTCTCCTTGCCCCTGCAGGTCTATCTTTCCACCTCCACCCAAATCACTTTCTCCCGATGCCCCCAACCTCTGCTGCACCTATGCCCACCACATGCAAACGCGCTGCAGACATGCCTCCGTCAGCCATGTCCTCGCCGCTGTGGGCGTTCACCTCTTCCCTCCCACACCTCCCATGACACCAATGTCGACCAATAAATGAATGTGAGTGCGAGGGACAGAGATGTGCAGCAGCTGGTGTCTAGGTCTGGATCTCGGTTCGGAAGGGGGTAGCTTTTGCGTGTGACGTCGACGTTGGTTTTGGGTGTGCTGCAGGGGAGGGGGATGGGATTTCGTGATCTGTGTTGATTTTGACTTTGTTTGCACCTGCATCAGCACCTTTACCCTTAACTCGCCAAGACTAAGAGCATACACATCACATGAGCAAGAATGCGACTGCATGGCAGTCCCGCACTCGGTGATAAGCTGGAAAATGGAACACTAGTGAAATAGGTGCAATTTTGCGATTTTACTATGTTCTACGCACATCTGAGGGGTAACATGAGTCCCAAATGGTTATCCATAGGCTTAACCCACGAAGGACCCTAGCGAGTCCGTCCAAAAGGATGACTGACCAGAAACACAAATACTGGTTTAGCTCCTTAAACCAACAGATTTATTATATACTAGTCGATCTTCGAGATTCAGACTACAGTAGGGCCTACAAGGCAGGGAATATTAAATAACATCCACTCTGAGGGCTTGTACCAAAAAACAGCTATGTTAAACCAAGGGTTTAACCAATTGTTGTGCAGACTTTGCGTAATTGATGCAATGCGACGGATCATGTGATGAAGTCAGCTCGGGACAGATTAACTGGCAACGGTTAATCTGGTCACTTACTAAACCAATCAATGTTAATCCCAATTGGGGTTCCTAATTGAGATTGACACTTAATGTGATATAACTCAGCAACCATTTTGGAGGTCAAGGGCTCTATCGAAAGCTAGAGCCCAGCGCTTTCAGAATCTGAAGGTCCTGTTCAGGGGACACCAAAGATGCATTTTAACTAATAATCCAAAGACTGCATGCAGTGGATTATAGGTTGGCGTGCAACGATCAGAAATGTAGGGGTAGATCAGTAGATCCTATACAAACACAGACACGTGTATACCCGATTAAGCTACCAGAACTAACACATGTATACCCAGTAGTGTAATCACCATAGTGTAAGAGTTTTAGTGTACAGTATATAAGGAGGACGGGTTTTGAGTGGTACAGCACTGAATTGGGAGTCCCTGCTGGAGCCAGTGCCTAAACAGCATCTGTCTCATCCTGCATTCTGTCTGTTGGGTCCAAGCTTACTAGTATACCTGTCATAGATACCAAGCAACCCTTTCATCGGTGGGGATGATCTTCACAAAACTTGCAGGGCCACGTGGGGAGGGCTATGAAGCCCTGCAGGGAAGAATGCGAGCCCAAGTCTGATCTTGAGGGCACCGCAGCAGATCATGAAGAGGGACAGGAGGAGAAGAATGGGGCATGAAGACCATAGAGCGCCCGCAGATCCCATGCTCGGTGTCTACACCCCCTGGCAAGGCAGGTGGGTGTGGGAGACGTTCGGGCAGGCAGGATTCGGGAGGGCCATCACCATCAGCAGCAGCATAAGCACCGGCACCAGCAGCACTGCAGCACCTCCGGCGGGCGCATGACTCGCATTGTGGCGTGGGGCTATTTCGTCTTTCTGCGAAGAGGAGGAAGAAGCAGAAGAGAGGGAGGGGAAGAGAGCGAAAGGAAGGAAGGAAGGAGATGGAGCCTGTGATGTGCGCTGGGGCGGTCGGCGATCCCCTCAAAGACGGTGCAAGCGATCACGATGGCAGAAAGCCTCCGTGAGTGTGTGATGGCAAGAAAAGGGCTTGGAATGCTGACTAAACTACAGGGAAGCTACAACTAACTACAGCCAAAGGCCCCAACACCGCCACTGGCACATGCGCCAACCACCACTAAGGCGGTGTCCCGACGCCAAGAAACAAAAACCACTACTCCAATGACACACCCACCACCGCTGCACGCTCCAACTCTACCACAACACGCTCGGCTTCCTCATCCTCCTCCACCACTGGCGCTAACGTCACCTTGAATGCAGCTTGCACAGCTTCGAGTCTCCCAGCCTTCTTCGAAACGAATGCGCGTAGGCGGCGTGAGTTGTGTAGGCCGCTGAGAGGCACACCTTGTATCGTTTCGAGCTGATATGAATTCCCTATGCGTTCAGATACCTGGTGCGGCATTGACCAGTAATAAATGAGATTGCGCAACGACTTGAAAGTGTAATCCCACATGCTGTTGGCGACTTGGACAAGTTGACCACGCTCGAACTTGACCTCGCCAGCCTGGGACGTGATAAGTTTCCTGTCAAATGCTGCCTTCCGTCCAAGCACGTACTTGACGTGTTCAGTGTAGCCATCAACGCTCTGCTGGGCCACATACACCATGTGTGTCTCGACATCAGCCGCAGTGGGCACCTCGACGCTCACTGATACCGGCATCTCTGGCGTGTTGACAATGCGTCCCAGCGAGATTTCGTCCGGCGTATATCCCACAGATGGTAAGATACGCTTGTTGAGTATCCTGAATGCCTCGTCCCAGTGCTCCAGCCAATTCTTCGGTAACGTCTCCCATGTCATTGACTCATTGCGTCCCATTCGTCTTCCCCGATGTCCGGAGCGCATAGCCTAGCCAAAATGTGCAGCAAGATCTTGTTAGTCCCCTCCACCAACCCGTTCACCCACGGTGCGTATTTCGCGACCACCACAAGCTTTATACCCCGTGACTCGCAGAAATCCCGCACCTCTTGGCAGTTGAAGTGGGACCCACCATCCACCATGAGAACCTCCGGATCGACAATGTCTTGCCCTATCTGGTACAGCATCTTCACCATCGTCTTCCCCATTCCCGCAGTTTCAATGTCTTGCCCTATCCGGTACAGCATCTTCACCATCGTCTTCCCCATTCCCGCAGTTTTTAACTTCTCGCCCCACGACTTCTGGCCCATGGTGTCCAGCATCACGAGTCCCGTCTTGAATCCACCCTTCCCAACCGGCATGGAAAGATAGTCTGCAACCATGAGCTCGAACGGGTGGCAGCGAGTTATAGGGTCGAGGTGTGCATGGATGTTTTTAGCACCGAAAGCTTTGCACTGACCACAATCACGGATAGCTTCCAATATCGATGTGTCGAGCCCAGGACTTGAAATTTCGTCCATGAGGATCATCTTGATCGTGTCTCGTCCGAAGTGTCCCCGCTCCGTGTGAACTTTTGCCGCGCTCTCAACTGCCTCAGCCCGCATTACGCACTCTCTCTGTGATCTCGCACAACCCTTCGCACTGCCCCCAAGACGCCACAGCTTCCCGTCTTCCACAAAGTAGTCCGACGCCTTGTGTTGCACCCTCTTCCGCACGCGCATCGTGACCCCAACGTCCAACTCGTTCAGTGCGTCGAGGACCTCCACATAAATGGGCTCATCCTTCAAGCGTTCTCTCAACGCCATCATGCCTTCAGGCACTGCAACAATTAGCAGCACGTCCCGCGTTTCCAGTTCCCCCACCTCCGCAACGCTGACGTGAAACACGTCGTTGAGCAGTTCTGAATTCCCGTCCCAATCGGGTGACACGGTCCACTCGTGGCCATCACCTGCCTCCTCCTCTACATCCTCGAATTTCTGACTTATAACGTCGGCTGCTATGTTGTGTCGTCCCTTGACGTGCTTCGCCGTGACTATGTTGTATCTGAGTAGGCCGTTCCGCCATCGCTCGTGTGCAATGTTGAGCTTGTCGTTAGCTAGCACGTCATGTAGCGCCCTGCAATCTGTTTTGACCAACACTGGCCGACCCCTAACAATGTTGGCGAACTTGTCGAGTGAGAACTTCAACGCGGCGAACTCCAGCAGATGTGGTGGGTATCGTTTCTCCTCCCGGGACGTCCTCTTCGAAGCGTATGCGATGGGATGTTCGCGCACGACCACCTTCCCCTTCGGCAGCACTGTCTCCATCTCTTGCATGAGCGTCCCTGCGAAGCCACCTTGGCACCCATCCGTTGTTACAATGAACGGGTGCTTGTCCACCGTCTCAAAGCGCGGGGACCGTAGCACCGGCTCCGAGGTAAGGATCCTCTTTAGCCGCAAGAAGGATCGCATGTGTTCGTCTGTCCAAACTGGGCCGAGTTGAAACCCCTCATGATCTGTCTGAACGTACACTTGCTTTTTGACGCCGTCATGTCCACCAACGCCAATAGGTCGTGCAACGGTCCTTCTACCACTGCGTAGTTTTCGATGAGATCACGAAAGTACTGCATCAGCCCGAGGAATGAGTGTAGGCTTTGCGCTGTCGTCGGCTGCCACCACCGTACCACACACCTACTAATCCCAAGTATCCCCTCTAGTTAGAGGCGTATGTAGGGGGTGTGTTACCCCTCTAGTTAGAGGGGATACTGCGAAATCCCCCATGCTGCAAAATATGCCACAGAACTGCTGCAAACATGCTGCAGAACATGTTGCAAATATGCTGAGTAGGGACTTGTAGCATTTATTTGAGCAACTTCTTAAGTAATCGTGCCATCACCGCCATCGGGCGGCGGGCACCTTTCCCAAAAAGGAAATCACCCAAGAAAAAAATGAGAAAATCTAAGTAAATTACAGGTGTGTAATAGCATGTCTTATGTCAGTTGATATAGTCACAGTTTGTGCCTGTGTTTCTACGGCATGATGGCACTTACGGCAGGCTACAAAAAAAAAAACTAATTAATAATAGCAATTAAACCATACATTAATTAAAATATTTGAATTTGATGGCTGTCTGTATTGGATTGGGATTGATGAGCCCGGCCATTGCCGTAAAATTGATGGCTTTTCATATTAGGGTGCTATAGCTGCCTGTATTGTTGCAATTGATGCCTGCTGGCTTTAAATGCCAATATTGGTTCAAAAAGCGCCGGCTCTCGAAAGTATTTTGCATTTTGCGGGCCCGGCCAAAAATGGTATAGATGACTCTTGTATCCCTTGATGAGCTCTACAATTTGGGTATAGGGATCAAAGGTTCCGCCGATGACCTTCCTTTTTGGGATACTACGCTTTTCGCCCAAAAAGGAAATTTTCTACATCAACCCTCCCTGGCTCATAATTCAACCATTTTGGATGATCTAACCTTATAGGCATGTTGTTCTAAGTTATTTGAACCCACTGGGACACATTAGAGTGTATTACAGTGCAATAACAGGGTGAAAATAGCGAAAAACTGAAAAATTGTATCTGGGCATAATATCTTGGGGATATACCAATATATGTGGCTCCTGGCTATATTAACTTGCCCCTTGTGTTTAGAAAATACCCTCCAGGTGATATATCATATGCTGATGATGAAAAACATCGCAATTTGGCCACACAATGGGATAGTGTTTTCGCATTTTTTTAAGCCTCCTCATTCTGTTACACATCCAAAGATATACCCTTTGGACTTGGTTCATGTATATCTATTGAAAAGATAGACCATTTGCACTCAGAGTAGGTGATATCCCATGATTTAAGGTGATCTTCCTTCATATTCCTGTCCACCATATTCAGCATGCCACAGTGTCATAGACAGTGCTTTATATGCTCCTACTAACTCTCCCAAGCCATATGAACAGTTCCTAGCCAAAATTCAGACCAATATATGGTGATAAACCTCAAAATTGACAAATGACACTTTTGGCTTGTTTCATGAATAGGGCACTATGGAGACCAGATAGTGCGAAATAAACAATGGGAGTGAGATCAGACAGTTGAAATAACTCAGATTGAGTATCTTTTGAAGTGTTCGATGTCCGGTTCATCCTTACGATCGAAGGGCACTGCTGCATCTACATCGACATCCGATCCTGAGTCAGACGAGGAGGTGTGCACCTTGCCTTGGGAGCATCATCTTGGTCTTCTTGCTTGATGCATCGCCAGATGGGTCACAGGCTGCTTCATCACCATGGGCTGCACCTTCTTTTCCTGTCAAACAGCCCCACCTTCACGAATCCCTGGAAGACCACATTGTTCTTCAACGTGGGGCCCTGGATCGTCCAGCCCATGGCTCATCCTGAGCCCTGTGCAGCTGTGCCTCAATGGAGCTCATTGACGGTCTGGATCGCACGGCATCTCTGGCGCCTGGCGATCCTTCCTGCTGGTCCACACCTTCAGCAGCGGACATCGGGATAACGCATGCAAGAGGGCAGATTTTGAATACACGAGACATCCTGCCCTGGAGTGTACATGTCCTGATGGCTGCACAGCACTGACAGCATCAGCACTGATATCGCTTCCACATCGGTCACTCAGCAGTCGCTGCCATTGCAGAACAACAAACACCCAGTGCTTGCATCGCAGCGCGGAAAATATGCATGAGAGGACTCTCTCGCGTGTACACCGATCCTCACCATTACCCAAATCTGGACTCGGCCTACATGTGTGTGGTATCAACATGAGGAGCTGTACCTTAAGCAAGCCTACAGATGTGATGCATGGACGTGCTAGGCACCTGAGCTGCTTAGCGACAATGCACGCCACGGCACCTCCCATCTGTGCAGACCAAAGCGAATCAAGCCTTTGCTTCGACTTTACTTCAAGGGCGCGGCCGACAAGGTTTGTGGGTTTGTTTCGATACAGGCACCATTGAATTGATATTAATCAGGGTCTCATTCAGTTCTCAGAGGCAGTGCACATCCGAAACCAGATGCCAATGTTCCGTTCCATCTTGTCGTGTGTCCTGCCTCCTGTCCGAAGGTCCTAAGATTGTTTGTGCTGAGAGCTTCTAGGAGGGTAAGGATCGTGGCTGGCATTTGATCAAATGCTGTAGATTGGTGGGGTATTATTTAGGAATGGCAGTCTAGTGATGACATATTAGACCACAATACAGCTTCTTATCAATCTCATCCCGCGCCCCCTCTCTCACACAACACTTTCTCTTTCCCTCCATGCCTAGGTTTATCAATATTGGAGATCTGCATACATCACATACAACACTGCCGGCTTTGAGGCAAGATGGTGATCCGGTGCCAGCACCTAGATTAGGATTGGCTGAGCAACTTGGTTGCTGATTGTTGGGTCTGAAGACAGAAAACAAGGCTGGAGGCTGTCTCAGTGATCCAGACGTTCAAGTGTGATTTGCTAAGCGTGACTGCTATCTTATCGCTTTCGGATTGATCTGGCATAAATGATAAGAAAAAGATGGGAATAAATCACACTAGAACGTCTGGGGCAATTGGTATCGAGACACCCCTCATACCATCACAAATCAGATGTCATGCTTGCCTCGATTCCACATTGTGTGCACTCAGTACCCTTCAAATAAAGGCCATGATTGGAGGGAAGTACTTCATAAGTGCATATAACACAATGGAAGTTTTATTTGGGCTGCCCAAGCTCGACTTGACGCGAAATGGCACTCGAAAGTCGCAAAAGACCCGCACTTTTGAATGGCACACAACAGCCCACAAAGTGCCCGAAAAAATTGGAAAGAATTGAGGAGTCAATCCAGGGACACAGGCCAGATAGTAGTCACCACCCATAAGGCCAGAAAGGCAGAGGAAGGAGGGATGTGACCGTATGAGGGTGTTGCTATGCCAATTGCCCCAGACATTCTAGTGTGATCTGCGTACATTTTTTCTTATCATTTATTCAAACTCCGCCAGATCAGTCCGTGGCACTGATAAGATAAGGATCACACCAGAACGTCTGGGTTACTGAGACAGGGCTGGAGGTGCCACAATGCTACCTTCTGGTTACCACCAAGTTACCACAGTTCAGAAGTATCACCCAAATTTACTTGGCCTGTTAAAGCCGAAGATATCTCTTGCCAGCCACCGCTCTTGAATTCAACTTGAATTCCGACATTTTTGAGCACGTAAACAGTGAAGACTCCGCCGTTGTTGCAAAGTTGGTTTATCTTCTTCAAGACAAAGTGCTGTATCAGAGGCTTTTGGCCTGTCGCGGGACAGATGCCCAAACACTTCTTGTCGGGTGAACAGGTACAGAAGGTACAACTTCGAGGACAGAAATCTGAGGCACACAATTAGCATTCTCCGAAAAAGATAAACTAAACTCGACCTACTATTTAGAGATGATTTTGGATCCTCAGACACCTAGGTGGATGAAAGGTACCCACCGCTCATATGGCACCCCAGCATTACGCATTTTCCGAACCGCCAGCTGCAGTGCTCTGGCAGCATCAGACGCTCGGGGTCGTTGACCACTGCGAAATAAATTGCCATACACAGTTTTAGCAATGAATGGACCATCTATATCAGACATGGACCACATGGTTGCAATGGCACCTTGAAATCCAGCAGCAATGAAACCACCACCCAAATGAAATGATTCATTAACCAGCGTGGCATCACCTTTGGCCGTTTGGCATGCGGCAAGGAACACAAACTCAGCATTGGGAAGGGACATCTGGAGAATGCTTTCGAGCTCCAGGATACCACCATAAAGGTGCAGACAACTTTTTGGAGGATCAATCGAGTTCTGTGTCCCATGACAGGCTAGATGAAACCAACAACAATCATTCAGCTGCGTCTTGACGGCATCTATCGTGGCATTTTCCCCAGTCAGACTTTGAACTTTGCAGTTGTCCTTAACAATGGAGTTGATCAATGTGATTTCTTGCTGAACTTCCGGGAGTGTTTGAGCTCCCCCAGGACCTGTATGGGTCACACCAACTATGCCAACAGATGGCCACTCAGTCGAAAGTGTCCGGGAGCTATTTTCCAGAAGGGAGCTCAGCGTGGATGTATATGAGTGTATGAACTGATCTGTGGCATCGGCGGCATGTAAAGGCAGTGTCGTGAAATCTCCAGTCGGGCACCACCACAACCTGCCAGAGATGATCCCATTCTGAAACACAATGAACATTTTCAGAAGATTCAGACACAGTAGACTCACAGCTTCCAAGGCCGTATAGATGGGGGCGACAATACAGGTCCGAATCCAGGTCAAAATGCCTTGAATACCCAAATCTTGTTCTTCGCGTTGTCCCTGAAGCCGAGCATGGTGATCCTTAGATCTGACATTGCGCCCCCTAATCAATTCTTGAAGGTCATTTTTTTGTGCCTTCAAGCTGTTCACTGCTGGAAGTGAAATATGGATCGGATTTGATGTGGGTCTCAGAAGGAGAATTGCATCATAACGTTCTGAGTGAGAATTGAGAATGATAACAGGACCATGCTGTGCTACATGACAAAGATCTGGGTATGTCCTGGGCTGCAAAAAATTCTCAAGCCCAGGACGCTGTCTGATCTTTCGGAGCAGGACATTTCTCTCTGCGGCCGAACGCTGTGGGTTGGGAGAGGTTCCGCTGTAAAGTTCAGCAGAAAGGTGCTGTAGTGTAGTTGCTTCCTCTTTGGGGAGGAAATCAAGTTTGGTTTTGAGTTGTAAAATTTGTTGAAATGTGGTTCCCAACCCCTGTTCTAAGATCTCGACGGCAAGCGGAAGGTTGGACAACTCAATGCAAGCTCTGACAGCAGCTGAGGTTGCCTGAGAAACATTAATTCTTCTATTTGCATCTTGACGTACCGAGATGGAGTGACCAATTGACAGAATATCAGGTAATAGATGGAAAGCACTTGAATAGGCCGCCAGAATGTCAGAAGGTCTGTGTAGTTCCGCTAGGTGAGCCCATTGCAGTGCTGATTCCCAAGATTGTACAAGGTTTGAAGTACTGCCTTCAAGAGATGCACGATAATTGGCAAGTGCACTTTGGAGGTCCCCGAAAACACCTGATATTTGGTATTTCGCTGACAGTGATGCTGCCAAGCCTTGGAGACGTCCAGCACGGTCTGGATGGTCCCTGGGTGTCTGTTCCACAGCTGCTTGATCGTTCCTCAGTGCAGCCTCAAGATCCTGCGTCTCACCTGACTTTCGATATCGCTCTGCGAGGGATGCTGCCAAGCTCTGGAGACGTCCAGCACGGTCCGGGTGTCCCTCGGGTGTCTGTGTTACAGCAGCCTGATCACTACATATGGCGTCATCAAGGTCCTGCAGATTATTTGAGTGTCGATATTGTTCTGTGAGGGATACTGCCAAACACTGCAAACGCCCAGCCAAATCGGGATGGCCGATGGGTGTTTGTGTCACAGCAGCTTGATTATTCCCAAGTGCATCCTCAAGATCCTGCAAATTACCTGTCCTTCGATATCGGTCTCTTAAAGACACTGCTAGGCTCTGGAGACATCCAGGACGGTCGGGGTGGCCCTGAGGTATCTGTTCCACGGCTGCCTGATCATACTTGAGTGCAGATTCAAGATCGAGTAAGTCACCATATCTCTGATATCGATCTGAGAAGGAAGCTGCTAAGCTCTGGAGACGCTGAGGACGGTCTGGGTGCGCCTCAGGTGTCTGGGCCACAGCTAGTTGATCATTCTGAACGGCGGCCTCAAGGTCCTGTAGATCTCCTAACCTTCGATATCGGTCTGTTAAGGATGCCGCCAAGCTGTGGAGACGTTCGGCAAGATGCGGGTGACCCTCGGGCGTCTGGGCCACAGCTTTTTGGTTGTTCCAAACGGCAGCCTCAAGGCACTGCAAATCACCCGACCTTCGATATTGTGTTGTGAACAGGGAAGCTAAGCTTTGGAGACGCTCCGCAAGATATGGATGACCTTCAGGTGTTTGGTCTACGGCTGCTTGATTGTTCTCTAGTGCACCCACAAGATCCTGCACATTGCCTGAATTTTGATATCGCTCCCAGAATGATGCTGCCAGGCTGTGGAGACATTCGGCAAGATACGGGTGACCTTCGGAGTTCTGGGCCACAGCTTCTTGGTTGTTTTGAAGGGCAGCCTCGAGGTCTCGTGGGTCACCCAATATATGATATCGTACTGTCAAGAGCACCGCCAGGGACTGAAGATGCACTGGAAAATGTCCATGACCCTTGGGTGTTTGTTCTACAGCAGCTTGACTGTTCTCCAGCGCAGCCCCAAGATCTTGCAGGCTGCGGGACCTTTGATATCGCTTTGCAAAAGCAACTGCTAACCGATGGTGATGAACAGCGTTAGTGCTGTGCCTCTGGAGGTCTGCACTCGGTACGTGCTTGGTGTACCCGCGGGGGAGTTTTAGCTGCCCCGCCGTTAGCTTGAATAACAATGCCAAACGCGGCTTACCATGCTTATGGCTTGGAGCACAGAACTCTTGCCGACACTCTGGGCACCCACACAGACAATTCGCGGAAGCTCTACTTCATGCTGGATTCTGCTCCGAATATCAGCCAAGGTCTAAGGAGAGGTGCGATTAGAGGTACTCAGCATCGCGGAGCTTTTTGAGAATGTCCAGCCAAGCTTCGGAGTGATCTCGAAGAGTCTTGTGGGATGATTCCATGATGCTTTTGGATGAGCAGCACCGTTACGCCTCCCAGTTTTAAAGCTTTACGAGCGGCTGGGACTCGTGAGAACTAAATGATGGAACGGGGATTCCACGGCTTCACCATTAGTTATTGTTATGCAATACCTCTGGCGCCCGCATCAGCGTGCGGAAATAGGTACAATAGAATATCAATCGGTTGAGGCAGGGAAGTGGGCGATGCCACAAATAACGAGAAGCGAAGAGTACAATGGAAGCCACTCGTGGAAGCAAGCACTGATTCAGACTACAGATTCATTTTTGCCGTTAATATTGATACAAAAGCATAACACTTGACTATCGATCGGTGGCGAGGGAATGGACGACGCTATCAAGATCATCCGTGAATGGCGAGCAGTGAGCGAAATAACGCAACGTGTACTGAATCAGAACAAGGAACCAATGTTCCCGCTGAAATAGGTATAATGGCATGGTGCCCCGAGCATCATCGGTGGGGGTAGGGAAGAGGACAAGGACGCAAAGATCATCCACAAATAGCGAGAAGGGAACAATAGAATGGAAACTGTCAAAACCAGCGCCGAGTCTGATCAAAGACTAAAGTTGGGGCACAATAGCATGGCGCTTGAATGTCGATCGGCGGGGCAGAGAAAGGGGGGAATCATCCATAAATGGCGAGAACTGCACGAAACGACGAGCTTTCCCCGAGTCAGAGCAAAGAGAAATGTTCTCGCTAGAATAGATACAACAGCGTGGCGCTCGAATATGGATCAGCAGAGGAGACAGAGAACGACGCTGGGAGGATCAAAGTTTACGAACTAACGCAACTCTGCCCCAAGACAGAACAGAGAGCCAATCTTCTCGCCTAGACTAGGGGGCGTAAGCGCTGTAAAAGAATATATGCACATCTTAGATTGTAAACACCAGGGTTCGATATGATTCCGAGCGTCTATGTCTTGTACCGTTTCCCACAGTTGATTGTGGCGGATTCATTCCAGGCGCCAAAGGAAGAAGATGGGCGCTAGAACCAACGGAAACGAAGGCGGTATGGAGGTGGGTATCATTACACGAAGAGAATACCGCCGACCGGTGCCGGCGCCACGTCTCGTCGCCTTCGCTTCTAACCCCAGTCGGTAGGCAGGGAAAAAACTTCGTCCTCGGTAGGATAGGACCCGTCTTGGGGTAACATTGTAAGAAGGGTATTGCCATGGCATCGCAATTGACAGGCCGTGCACGCCCTGCGCCACGTAGACGGCTTCCACAAAAAAGAGGGGTAGCTGCGCGCCTGGTGTTTCCCGCGAGGATAAAACTATGTCTGCTTGCACTGCTTCCAGTGCTGTTGCCGATGCTCCACAGCATCCATAGTTCTTGGGTCCTGGACGGTGCGGGGAAGGTATTCAGGGTTAGCGAGGTTTCAAATTTTCTTCTGGGCAGTGATTTCACACAAGGAAAGTCCCTATTCGGCGGCAGCAGCAGTGCGGGTTCTCGTGTGGGCACTATGAAATGCCCCTTCCATGTTCCGACACACAAACCTCCCCTAACCTCTAAGAACTCGTCCCAAACGGTTTGCGGGCCAAATCTGTGATCAGGGGCTCAATCCCATCGACATGTTGATGCCCCAGACTAGTGTAATCCAAAGTTTATGGAGTGAGATCATAGATGCCGAGCAAAATTCACAGCAAGATGTTCGAGCTTTTGAAATATCTGGGCTTGTTTGCTATCTACGGCAAGTCACTTTACTATAAAGGGCGATTTTGGAATGGCCTCTGAAAATTACAAGGCGGCAGCGCATCCCACTTGTCTGAGAGTTGAATTTTTGGCTTGCAAAAGTTGCTTGCGCCCGCACAGAATCGCTTGTTTTGGGCGTGGGTGTGGATTTTGGTGGCATCATAAGCCCACGCCCAGCATTTTGGCTTGCAAGCCATTTTGTTGGCTTGGCAAACCATTTGCCAGCTTGGCATCAGCCAGAAAACCAAAGTGGCTTGCGTTCACGGCACATCATGTAGGACCCCAGCATTGAATTTTATGTGGCAGATACATTACTATATGTCCCCCACAGGTACCTAGGACATCAATTCTCACATAATTTTAATATTTGGAGAATGCTCATTGTCACCATGGAAAATGATGAGGGCAACTCATACCCCGCATGCAAGCCAGCGGGCTTGTGAGGCTCAACTGGGAAACCATACTTCCAAGTGTCCACCTGTATGGAAAACAATGGAAGAAGTGTCCACTGTGCAAAGATATGCACAAAA
This sequence comes from Mycena leptocephala, assembly GCA_029378395.1. Taxonomy (NCBI): domain Eukaryota; kingdom Fungi; phylum Basidiomycota; class Agaricomycetes; order Agaricales; family Mycenaceae; genus Mycena; species Mycena leptocephala. The sequence goes on from JARJLF010001512.1 coordinate 34,716, forward strand.
ACAGTGTTCAACTCACCCAACTTTTGAACGACACAAGTGTTTCAGTACCTCAAACTGAAATTTGAACAGATTCCTTCAGAAAAAGGCTTTGGATACTCTCCCGGAGGTGAAACCAGTCCTTGGACATCTATTCTGGGTTGTGGTTCTTGTTGGTTGACATCGGTTGAACTAAAGTCTTGATTGTAACCAACTGAATGGGCGTAAATACTCAATTCTTTGATGTAAACTGTCCCAATGAACACATTTGAATGATCTGGGGCCGAAATCATTATTTTTCTTCAGCAACAAAATGGCCTATGCAAGCCATTCTGTCTGATGCCATCAAAATAGGTGTGGGTCGGCTTGTTATGAAAAGTCAAGGAATTCATGCCATAATAAGGTCAATACCATTTCAGTTATACCCACTCCTAGCATGTTGCAGCAAGATCTTGGTGAATTGGCCCTGGATTGAGAAAAGTTGAACATGTCAAATGCCATCACAAGCCATTCTGGTGACAAAGTGGTTTGTGCCTGGTGTGGGTGGAGTTTTTCGATTCAAACTTTGGAAATCATTCTATTGCTACAGTCACGGCGAAAATTATTGCCCATACCAAAAAAGGAAATTTTGTGATGGCTCACAATAAATGTGTGGTGAACAAAAATACTAGCTAATGTTTGGGTAGAGGGGTATTAAAATGTTGTATAATACCACTTGTTTTGTGATGCACTTGGCCTTGGATGCACAGTTATATGAATCATCAGGCTACCATGAAATCCCGGTGGGGGAGCAATTTCCGGGATTTGGTGTACCAAAATAGCATATATTATGAATTAGATACAACATCTGGCCAGTATTCTAGCTCAGAACCCCCTAGTTGTTGGCCCACAGTGTGTTTTTTTATGAGCCATCACAAAATTTCCATTTTTGGTATGGGCAACAATTTTCGCCATGACTGTACTTACATTGTTATCGCACATTGGGCGGGTTCAGCTCCGAGTTTTGGGAGCATCTAGGCGAAGGCCACTACCAGCTGTTGCATCCCGACCCCTGTCTGGTGGACTTGTTTTCGTTGGGTGCGTTTTTTCCCCCCCTCATTACTCGGGGAGGTCTTCTTATCACCTTCTTCCAGCACAAAGAGTTGGGTCATACAGGTTCTTCCTGTACAACTTCCTTCCACTCCAAGACACCGAGCGGTCTATCCGGCATCACACTGCGGGCCCCAATCATTCCCGTGGTCAGACAGGACCTTCGCAACAATGCCCCTGCCAGCCAGCGGTTCTTCAGCGTGGACGCCCCGAGTTCCAGGTGAACTCGCGCTCGTTCTCCTCCGTCTCGACCCGCTTGCTCTCGCAATGATGAGCCTGTGATAGATTTGGAGGATTTCGATTTGGATGATGAGCTTGCTCTTCTTAGACTGCCTTCGCAGCAAGCGTCTTCGAGTCGGATTCCTCCCCCTTGTGCACCTCGTTCGTCTGTACCTGCAGCACCTGCAGACAAGAATATGGAGGTCGACCCTCTTCCCTTCGCGGGTGTGTTCTGCACTCCCGAGTTCACGCCTGACCTGAAGCAGCATCTTGCGAAGCGTGGAACCTTTCCTCATTTCTTGCATCCCAAACGGTGGAGCAGCATGCCCAATATTTGGTGCACCTTGCTTCGGTTCTTGAACTTGTGAAGCAGGATGAGGGTGTTGACATGCTGCCGGTGGATCGAAAGGGAAAGGGAAAGGTGAAGGAATGAAGGAGTGAAACTTTCGAGATGGGTGACCGGGTTCTCCGTGCAATTGATAGAACATTTGTATGTCTATCATTATGTAGTTGTATTATTTGTTGTATGCATTCCGTGAATCATATTTGTTTCGTTCGGACTCCAGGTTCTTCAGAAAGTTTTTATGGCTGGAGGGTCTAAATCAAACCGTGCAAACTGTCGAATTGCCTATGATAAGATTGATGATTTACAAGATAGAGAATAGAAGTAATGGGATGACCGGGTATCAGTGCAGATCTACCGCAGGTATTCCTTTCCGATCCTTCTCGCCCTGTTTCAGCCTTTCTCAACAGGTTGTCTTGTTGTGAATAATTTCCCCTGGTATACCCAGGCCCTCAGGGTTCTTCAAGTGTGAAAGCCTCGTGTGGAAGTTCGGCGAGATAAATGTCGCCCTGGACCCAGAGTTCACTATGAAAAGATCGTCCATGAACACGGTAGCTGTAATGTCCATAAGCAGTGGCATATCTGCGTATTCATCATCGTCCTGGGTGACAGGTGTTCTCCTGTGTTCCCTCCGGAGGCCAGGCCTCCTTGTGGGACATCCCCCGTGTGGTCCATTGCAGGGACTGGGTTGTGCTCGTGGTTTAGTTTTATGCGTGAGCCAGCCACTGAAGTTGTGGATATATCCACGGAATGTTTCCTGTAGAACAGGTCCTCCATGGTTTATTCCGAATTGCCCTCTGTTTCGTCGATCGAGATAGGACGGTAGCTGGGAGTACCAGGCCGTGAATAATCTGGTGATAGTAATGAGGAGTAGGAATGAAATGATCTTTAGTATCATTTGTCCTATACCCTCCTGTCCTCTGGATTCCTGCAGATAGATATTCACGTGTAACATTGTTGGTGTTCACGTAGTTTCTTCGGTGTAGTCAAAGTTGTTGGGGTGGGTAGAGTAGATTCTACCTTCTGTCAAGACAAGCCCTAAGTCGGCTAGATGTTGGGTGACAGGGAATAACCCGGCCAGGACGATGGTCAAATAACCCGGTTAGAAAGTAGAGCAATATCCCACTAGGAGGTAGTGTCAAATAACCTCGTCATCAGGAGGTAGTCAGCTTATATCAATAGTGGGGGATCGTAAATGATCCAAAGGCGGTATGGTAACCGCCTAGACACCAGACTCGGGGAGAGGAGAATATAGAGCAGGGGATAGGACAGGGTATTTGTGAGAAGACACTGTGTTGTTGTCAGGCCAAGGTAGACTTGATATTAGATGAGGTAGAGTCTACAGTACCTGAGATTCTACAGAGTTTATATACTATGTCTCTCTAGGGGTTGATTGATTGAAGTTGTAACACATAGGGTGTGTTTGGATGTCCAGGGTTATCGATCAGGACACAGAGGTGGGTTCCTATGTGTTTCATAGGTTATGAGGGGTTTTATCCCTATACGCTGTCCGATGATTGGAAACATGGATTATTGAATAACCTGATTGGCATTGTTGAAGTAATCTGCCCTCACGACCTTTGGTTGTAACTTGTGTGTGGAAGTTGTGGAATAATCCGGTGGAATGTAGGTTGGGTTTATGGAATAACCCGGTTGGCAGAAAGCCAGGTGGTTGCATCAATAGGGTCAGTCAGAGTAGCGGTTTTCGGGCGGTTTTGGCAGTCGGTTTTGGCAGTCGATTATGAATTATTTAAGCGTGGGAGAACAGGATAATTCAAAACCGTCTCCGACGGCGGTTTTGAGGCGATTCTGCATTTTAATTGCCAAGAGGCAAAAATAACTGACGATAATCGCTTTTAATTCCAAAACTGCCTGCAGAACCTCCTCTGGAGGAGGTTTTACAAGACGGTTTTGAGGTGATTCCGGTTATCACACGGTTATTCAGCATTTTTTATTCGTAGAACCGCCTTCATAATCGGGTCGGTCAAAATTGAGTGTCGGTTCTCACACGATTATGATGAGAACATTTTTCAAAACCGTTTCCATAACCGCCTCCATAATCGACCCCAAAACCACCCCAAAACCGCTACTCTGACTGACCCTAATAAGTGCGACTTTGGGCTGGGTCAATAACTCAAAAAGACAATAACATGTTTTGCTTCCAACTTATCGCGTGTTTGCCCTTGTGTCTGCGTTGCCGTCGCCTCTACCATATCACGTGTCCAATGTCTCGCTTCGAACTTTTCACTTTCTTCCTCTGCTCCGACTTCGATCTCACTCATTCCATCCTCCAAGTGTCAATGTGGCATGATAACCTTCCACCCCTGTAATCACTCCGCCCACTACTAAATGCATCCACAGTACCTTTTCTTGTCGTATCAGCTCTCCCGCATCGATGCCCAGTTGACGGCGATAAAAAACCATTGTATCCCACCCCATGTCGCAAAAGAGCTGTCAGTGCCTCTCCTTGGTGATTCTAAACACCTCCTGCACATCCTCCACTCCACATCGTGCCCCATCCTTTCTCTTCCTGACTCGGTCACGTCAAAAATTTTCGTCAACTGCCTTCCGGCCATCAGCAAACCCTGAGGGCCCTGTAGTGAAGGTCCCTAACTCTGTAGCACTACATAGCACTGCATAGCACTACATAGTGTACACTCCACTATGGAGGGCTACAGAGTACTACAGAGCACTACAGGAAAAATCAGGAATTGCTGATGCGGACACTCCAAGCCAACCAGATTCCACCATAGCGCCTCTTCTATTCAGAAATATTTGCCATGAGTGGCGAAAAATATCAGACTGCACCCCCGCGCTGTGGAGTACGTTGAAGGCCGATTTCACATACGACACGAGCATTGTTTTCGAACGTTCCATTCAGGAGTGGCTTGGCCGCACGAGGAGAGCTCCGTTGACAATAATATTCACGTTCGACTGGTTGTATCATTGCTGTACCAGCCGCACGCACGCTCCTGGCGCGGTTCCTCATTTCCGGTCCTCGGTGCTGGATACCGTGATCGCGCGCTCATCCCAATGGGAGAATATCGACTTCGACTTGAGGGCGCCGTGTGCCCTGTACGCCTCAAGCAGACCTTCCACTGCACGAGCCACACCCTCCCTCGCCTTGAAACTTTCCGTCTGCATACGTCCGCAGAATTTCCCACCCCATTGACCGACAATTTCTTTGATACTCCTGTGTTGTCCGAAGTTGATCTCGCCGCCGTATCCCCCTCCGCATTCCTTAGGTGGGAAAATCTAACCACATTTTCCGGGGAAAATTTAACCCCCGACGATTGCATCGATGTTTTTCGTCGTGCACCCCAACTCGTTTCCTGCTTGTTCAGCAGTAACTGGAAGGAGTTTTGCGTGGCGCCGACTCGGATCTACGGCTTCCACCATTACGCTATTCCAACTGCTCTTGTCCCCCTCATAACAGCCCTCGCCGTCTTTCCTTAGACCAGGTCGGAACTGACGGATAGTATAGCTCGACTTGCTTTAAACTACCCCCCCTGTTGATGTTTCCATGCCTTTCACAGTTAACCTTCGAGTGTGCTCCAGATAACGCTACTGAGGCAGACTCTTTCCTGTCTTTCATACGACGATCACCCTGCCTAGACACTTTCATCGCTGGTGTAAGCAACATTCCGCCTTCCAGCATTGCACCGTGTCTCTCAGCCACGCCTACTCTGAAGACTCTCGTGTTACAGTGCCACATCATCAACATGCTCGAAGTTCTTCATCTACTCAAGGACTCCTCTTCCCTCCTTTCTTGCCTACAAACCATCGTTATTGACCTAGTATATTATTTCAACTCGGACGGCGTGGCCATAGACATCGAGGACAAACTCCGCCCGCTGGTTGCCGCTCTCTCCGCGCGATCTGAAGAAAAGCCAGGGTTGGTCAAACTGCTACGCTGCGCTCTCCTCCTCGATAAATACGACCCGGTGAAATTCAGTTTCGCTACATATCAGATGTTGAAATTGGAGGAGGGTGGAATGAAGATTCATGTGGAAAAAAGGCTGGTAATGGTTGGCATATTGTTGCGCCAGGCGAGTAAGGATGATTGGTGCGAACCGGTAAACTGAACCCCCTTGTAGTGAACACTTTCCGCAGGATGTCGGCAATGTGGGCGCGGTAAACATAGGTCTCTGTCCGAAGTAATTTGCATCTCGGTGAAACATTTGCGCTCGAGTACTTTCTTGGCACTGTATTTTGATCCTGCTGTATCTTGGAATCTAATTTTGTTGACATGGTTGATGATCAAAGCGAGATGAATGGGAGTGGGTCATTTCCCCTCAATGCCTTTCGCGCAGATGTATGATGCACACAGGTATATTATATGAGGATCTAGACTACGCCTCTGCCATGCACTTTGCCATCGAACAACGGGCATGACGGCTACACCCCGTCTCCGTTCTGTTGAACAACTTTACGTTCCGGTCAATCCACACGGAGGCGGTCATAAGGAAGCAGATTGTCGAAGCATACTGTGCACGACAAGGCGTACTATTTCGGGTGTTCGATGGGCTGGCGCCCGGGGACTCAGACCGCGCTGAACTATCCTGAGGATTTCGACGACATCATCGGATGGGGTAGACGGTGTGTAAAATTGGTGCTACTAATTACAGCCCCTGGAGAATCGACAGGCAGTGTTGTCTTGACAATAATTTGCAAGAAATGAAGGTTGATATCCCACGGTGGCAGCATCAACGTACTACTAGTCGCTCGATCTCAATGTGGCTGATATTAAGAGATGCATCGGGTCTCCAGGAGGCGACCGTGCTAGCGATGATTGCGAGCTGCCTGCCCACTACTTCGTGAGCTCCGCAGCATACCCAATGATGTCACCTGTTACGGTGCTGGCACTTCGCAAAATCGGGATGGAGGTGATGTTATTTGACTATATATTATTAGCGAGGTCCATCACAGCTCCTTATCCTCCACAGCCTTTGTTTCAACCAGAGCCTTGTGAACCTTATCGCGTGCTGTGATGAAACGCTCAATCGAAATCTTCCGAGTTTTCAAGATTCCCATCAAATACAGAAAACCTATTTCGAGTCGGACTATTCCACAGCAGGCCAGAATTCTTCGTTACCAAAGGGACTCTAAGGGGCACCTACCTTTGCGATCAAAATCATCACCCGAGATGGTGCCATCTCTCGGCTTACTCTGCTCCAAGGTTGTTATTTGTGTTGACAAGAATGCCCGGCCATACTCCGGGATCGTGTACGGGTTGCCATACTCCAAGGCGGTTATTTGTGGCGACAAGAATGCCTGGATATCGCTTATACCAAAATCCTTCCAAATCGCGTCTGTGGAGAAACGTTAGCATGAATTAACATGTCTCCGACGCTCTGAAGAAAGGTAACCTTCGATTACTGTTTCCGTGGGGCATCGAAACATTTCTGTCTCCGAGTCAGGATCTTCGATCGCCGGATGGAAGTTATCTCTCAGAAATTTATGCCAAATGTCAAATGCGTGACTGAGGCAGAAATTGTTCAAAATTGCACTAGGGAAGAACAATAAGATCGAGTCAGATGAGCAGTTCGAAATTAGACGCACTGAATCAAGTGATTTCTAACTTGGATGTGTCTTGGGTTCTTCTGGCGATGTAGACGGCATTTCCTTCGCGAGAGGGCATTTGGTTTCGATGTCCGAATATGATGTATACCGACAGAGGGCTGTCAGACCGTTGGAAGTGGCCATTTCTTCTGGTAACTCGTCCGACATGGGAGCTTTCGAACTGTGCACGGAAGACTTTTTGTCTGACATTTCACTTGGGATTTTGACTGTGAGGTTGTTGGGAAAGGATGTTGTGTATAATGAGTTCGTCTTTCAAGGAGTACTTATACCCCAAGAAATAAGGACGAATGAAACAAGCGCGGTATGTACAATTGAACCATAAGATAGTGACAGTTGAAGCGAGAAAACAAGGTGGTTGACGACAAAACGCTGTCCCAATTGTACAAGCCAACAAGAGAGAAGCGAGGACGTTGCAAAATCAACGCAACAAGCAAGAACATTCCAGCTGTGGACTCACAAGGTGTTTGATAACAAATGGTCCCGGGCCCATAATAGCCAACAAGCGGGAAGTTCTGAAAAACAATACAGTTGTTGACACTTTCACTTCCTTTGGGCGCTATCACCGAAGGAGAAGAAAGTGGCCACATTAATTATTTGGTGCGCTGATTTGATTTCGAACCGTGGGAATGGATCGGCTAATCCCGATTGGCAACACCCATTGACAATCTGGCAAGTCAAAAGGCATGGAGACCTAAGTATTAAGACCATCATTCATTTATATTCAAGAATCATGATGGGCAACACTTGAATCAATTCGAGTGTGGCCATTATAGATTGTGGACTCGTTTCACGGGAACTCACGCAGACTCAGTCCCATATAATGGTCCAGGACATTGAATTGAAAGAGACATAAGACCATCCGGTGATACATCTGCTTACAAGTACTGTATTTCTGGTGTCGCATATTATATGACATCTGAGTTGAGTTGGGGTTAAAACCTCAGTTTATTGTATATACTAATGGCCCTTGAATTGAGGCATAAACCCACCCGAGTTACATCGTGTGCGCCTGCCAACTTTGGGACTTCAAACTCTTGATTTGTAAGCAGGAGGTCCCTCGTTCGATTCGGGGTCGGGTGATTCGGATACTTCTTTCAATGTTTCTTTTTTCTTTGTGAGGCGTAGAGACTGGGTCGAATGTATTATTGCTCAATAGAATTAGCTCCAAGCAAGGTGAGAGGATGGTTGCTCATACTCTATGGGAGGAATTAAGAGGTAGTAGGTATGAAGAGGATAAAAATGTTTCAGCGGGGCAACTTATATAGCAAACCCGAGTTGAGAGACAAGCACCCGAGGCACATGGTGTGCGTCTGAGACTTATAATGGTACCTCCCACGACTGTGCATAAAACAGGACTTTCCCCCTTCGATTCGGGGTCGGGTGATAGTCTTTTTCTGATGGTCGTTCGAATTTGCTTTCACGCTCTCCCCATCCTTCTGGCTGTTTTGGTTGTGGGCCTGCAATGTTTTATCCAACACTCATGTCTGGGGAGCAAGACATGATTGAACTTTGGATCTATTGAGAATTTAACCGCTATTTTGCCCCTCGGGGTTTTTTTTGTGTGTGTAGATAATACCCCAGGAATTGAAGGATGATAAGCACCCGAGGCACATGGTGTGCACCTGCTTCGCATTTGAGATCTGTCGAAGGCATATAAGCAGGAGCTCCTCGTTCGATTCGGGGTCGGGTGATGGGGGTCCCCTATTAGCATTTTTTAAAATATTATTTTTCTCGGTCTTCTTTCGCGGTTGGTCCGATTTGGTTTTACAGTACTAGATTCTTTGTATCCTGGACACTGGAATCTTTCATTCAACATTTATTTGAGTAGCAGGCAAACCGAAGTTGAACTTGTTCTATTTCAACAGGCCAGCTTGGAATTAGTTCTCAGTTTCTCACCTATATATTACCCAGAGTTGAGAGATAGGCAAGCACCCGAGGCACATGGGGTGCACCTGTTACTTGTAACATACCATTGCATCACTGGCAAGCAGGAGTCCCTTGTTTGATTCGGGGTCGGGTGATAAGTTCTCGAGACCAGTGTTTTTTTTCCCCCTTTTTTCCCTTTTTTTCTTCTCAGTTCTTCTCTCCCATGTTGGTTCGATTTGGTTTTGCAGTGTTAGACTTTCTGTATTCACGAGACATACAGATTTTTTTTAGTGTGAGGAATCATCTGAGTTGGAGGTTGAACTCGCAACGGGCCAGCTTGAAATTAAGTATACCTATATAATAACCCTGTGTTGAGAGATAAACAAGCACCTGAGGCACATGGTGTGCACTTGCTTTACTTGAAAATGTCCCTTCTCAATGTAAGCAGGAAGTCCCCCGTTCGATTCGGGGTCGGGTGATGTGCATCGAATCGAGAGGCTTTTTGCTGATATTCTTTTCTTTTCTTTTCTTTCAGAGCTTCGCGATCGTTTTATTGTATTTTATTGTATTTCCTCGTTTCGTTCTGTACGCAATCCATGCATGTTTTATTGTAAGTGTGTTGATGCGGGGATACGGGGATGTACAGTACAGTACAGTATGGCAATGTGATAATTGAGCAGCCTGGAAAAAGGAAGCAGACTAGGTCAAGTTTATGGAAGGGAGGCAACCACCCGATGGCACATGGTGTGCACCTGTTACAAATCTCCTGGATCTCCTACCATGTAATCAGGAGACTAATGTCCCCCGTAGGATTCGGGGTCGGGTGATGCTTATTGAACCAAAAAAGTTTTTGCTGATTTATTTTTTGTTCCCCTTTTTTCGAGGTGCGCAGCGTTGAGGGTAGATAGTATTTTTCAAGATGAGTGTGGATACGCACATACTCTATGGAAAGAGATGGAGAGACGGTACGAAGAGGATGAACATACAATAAAATGAGTGCCAGTAGGGCCGGAGGGCCGGTAAGGTAAGAAAGAGGTTTATAAAACTGTGCTGTATTGCCGAACTACCGACGTTAGCGTTCCGTCTCGGCGTACGTTGCAACTCTAGGGACACATCGATTGAATGAATAGGCGCTGTTGAGGAAAAGGGATGCGAGCAGAGTAGCAGATCATAAGCTGCAGCATAAATAAAATAAAGGAACGTCTCGAGTCCGAGAGGCAGATAGTGTACAAGGATTTGGCTGAGATCGGTGCACTCGATATCGATTAAGGGTTTTAGGCAGTAGCGGTGCCGAGGGCGAGCCTGGGGTCATTCGGAAATTTTGGTTAATAGTTGCTTGGATTCGGAACGGGTGCGAGTTATTCAGTGGGAATGACGAAGATAATCGGGCCGTGAAGCGTAGACTATGTGCTCATACGGCCGACAGAGGGTGGGCAAATGATTCGACGCACTTATCGCCCACTCGAGCACTGGATTCGATTACTGCGCGCAATTGAATTGGCAAGTTGCAGATGGTAGACATCTTGCGCGGAAAGATACGCTGCTTTGTTGAGTTGTTGCTTGGGAGCACAGACAGAGATAGCAGTAGAGCAAGGGAGCACCAGTCAGCGATTAGGACTCATGAATGGCCGTATTATAAGATGTTAGGCCTTCGTGTAGCCGCTTATAGGCATTTGCGGGTGACGGAAATGAGAAATATTCAGCTCTTCAGTCTGATTATTCGGACAATGGGAGCAGGGTGGTTGCAGAGCGGGGTAAGCAGCGAGAGAGTGGAAGATGGCGCTAGCGAATCAAGGGGAGTCTGTGGAAGCCGCGATTGAGCTCATCGTCGTCTAAAATCAAGGAAGAGGGCCGGCAACAGTCTAGTCGCCGGATCAACCGCCTTCTTCTTTCCTCTTCACATCAACCATACAGTAACATTGCTCGATGTTGCCTCGATGGCTACCTGCTGCACTGCTCAACCAACAACGCTATAGCTATGTGGTATTGGGAATGAACGAATATTGGTTGTAGAAAACTAAGGCGAGGACTCATGGCATATACAGTTTTTCCTCGCACGGAGCCTAGAAAACGAGGTCAAGATATTACGCTTCCCTTCCTCGCTCCCCACCGCTGTCGCCTCTCGCCTCTCCTCTACGCGGAAGGTTCTGACGTGAACACCTGCAATGGAGCTGATGCCGTCAGCGAAGAACAAGGAGGGCAAACAAGGCGCCCGGAAGGAGAGGACAGAGAAGCAACCCGAGATAGACCAGGCTAAGACCAGGATAACCTACATCCGCCTCTTTGTCGACCTACGCCCCGTCGCGAGGGTGTACGCTGCGCTCGGGATAGGGTCCGCGGTTGCGTCTCGGGCGAGTGCACCTGCCGTGTCACCGTCGCTAGTTCTGCTGGGCGTCTGGGGAATCCGACCGTGTCCAGTTTTAGAGAGGCAATTCATGCGGCGTCACCCACTGCCTCAACATTCGTTTGCGCGAGACCTACCTCCCCGCTCAACCGTGCCGCCTTTGGCAAAGTGACTCGGATGGAGAGGTCGCGGCGGCGTTTAGCGCGGCTGCGTCTTCCACCTCTGCCTTCGCGGGGAAGGATACATTTGCTGGGTTTGCGAGGACGTGTGGCCGTCGGCGTAGTACCCGTACGCAGAAGGATACGCACCGAGAACAAGAAGGGGAGAGCAATACGGACAGGGAAGGAGGGAGGGGTGGGGAGGGCGAGTCCGACGCGGGCTTCAGCGGGCACGGACACGGCTCGGTGGATATGGACATGGGCACGGGCCACTGTCGCTGTCGCCCCTCGTGTCACCTACACTCCTACACTCAGCGCTGCGCGGTCGCGCTGTCGTCGATTTCGCGCGGGAGTACGACTTCGGAACGTCACGGACACGCTGAGAAGTTTCCGGCGTTTTTACTCTCCGTTCATCGACATCCGATCCACCTCCTCCGCCTCTTCCCCCACCGACTCTATGTTGTCCTCTTCCCATCTCCCCTCCCACGAATCATCGCAAGCAGACGTGCCCGCAGACTGACACGACGCCCTTTCTTCGCAGCGCGCTCGTGGGATCGGCGCCGTTTTTCTTTTTGTGCGCGTGCTGCCGGTGGGGGAAAGAGGTGGGGAAGTGCGGCTGCTTTCGAGGAATTCTTTTTATGAGTGGAGGTGAGTGGGATTTGCTCTTATCTTGATTCCCTTCCTTTATTTCTTTCCTTCCCGCTACTTTCTTCCCGCCACTTCTTTCCACCACTTCTTTGCTATTGCAGTGGAGAATAGCCGCGCTGCGTCGGTGCTACAACATATTTCTTCTTTCTTCTTTCGCATTTTGGGTGTCTCTTGGCGCTTATCCCTACTGCTTCTTTTAACTTACTTTTGCCTTTGCCTTTCTACTCTGTTGCTCTGAAATAGTGCTGACCCTCTTCTCCCCGCTCAGACTGACTCCCACCTCCTCCACCCAAACCACGTCCCTTTCTCCTTTCTCCCGAGGCCCTCACCCTCTGCCTCATCTACACCCCCCGCATGCAAACTCCCCGCGGACTCGCCTCCGAGTCCCGTGTCCTCGCCACCCGCCGGCGTCCACCTCCTCCCAACTACACCTCCCTCGACGCTACCGCAAGAACAACGAAGAAGAGCGCGCGAGACAAGGATGCACAGAACTTGGTGCGGGCGTGTCGGGGTCTGGTCGGGATATCGGTTTGGAAGGAGGAGCATTCGCGCGCGACGTTGACATCGGTTTTAAGCGGGAGCGGGAACCTTGGGCGCGTGGGGATGACGGGGGGTGGGATTTCGCGATCTGTGTCAATCTCGAGCTCGGTCGCCCACGGAGCCGCACCCGCACCTTCAGCTAGCCAGGAGCCGGAGCGCAGCCAAGAACCAGAGCATGAACGCCGAGCAGTCCCGAGTTCGGAGTCGACGCCGCCTGCCACGGGATGTTCTCCGCCCGCGTGGCGGAGATGATCTTCACAAGACTTGCGGGGCTGCGTGTATGAGGCGCAGCGAGCCCGAGTCGGATCTTGAGGGCGCCGCAGCGGATCGTGAAGAGGGGCAGGAGGAGAAGGATGAAGGATGAAGGCGCGAAGACCACGGAGCGCGCGCAGATCCCGCGCTCGGCGTCTACGCCCCCTGGCAAGGCGTGGGTGTGGGGTGGGATTTGGGAGGGGCGTCGTCAGCAACAGCAGCACCATCAGCAGTATCTCGGGCGGGCGGGGGCCCGCACTGGTGTCATTTCGTCTTTCCGTGAAGAGGGAGAGAGCAAAAGGGAGGAAGATGGGAGAGGGCCCCGCGATGCGCGCGGCGCCGTCTGCGTCCTCGTCGAGACCGCGGGCTTTTGTGGGCTCGGGGGTCGAATGGGTCGTTGGCGTCGGAGGTGTCGGAGTTCGTTGCGCTTGAGGAAGAGCTGGAGCATGAGTGGAAAGGAGAGGAAGCAGCGGGAACGGCGACCTTGGTTCGAGCATGCGACCGAATGGCGCATCCGCTGCGTCCACATCCCCATCAACATCCAACCCGGAACTCAAGTCTGGCGAGGAGGTGCGCACCCTGCATTGGGAGCGTCGGCTTGATGGGTCGCTGGACGGTTTGCAGGCTGCTTCGTCGCCATGGGCCGCACCGTCTCGTCCTCTCAAACAGCCCCACCTTCACGAATCCCCGGAAGACCGCGTTGTTCTTCGACGCGGGGCCCTGGATCGTCCAGCCCATGGCTCCTCCTGAGCCCTGTGCCTCAATGGAGCTCGTTAACGGTCCGGATCGCGCGGGATCTCCAGCGCCTAGCGATCCTTCCTGCTGGCTCCACGCCTTCAGCAGCGTACAACGCACGCAAGAGCGCGCGGGTGGATTTTGAATACATGCCACATCCCACCCGGGCGCTGCACAGCGCTAACCGCGTCGGCACTGCTATCGCTTCCACATCAGTCACTCAGCGGTCGGCGCCATTGCAGAACGACAAACACCCAGCGCTTGCGGCGGCTTGGAAAATATGCATGAGAGGACTCTCGCTCGCGCGCACATCCATCCTTACCATTGTCGGAACCTGGACTCGGCCCACGTGTGTGTGTGGTATCAACATGAGGAGCTGTACCTTTTGCAAGCCTACAGACGCGATGCACGAACGTGCTAGGCGCCCGAGCTGCGTAGCGACAGCGCGCGCCACGGCACCTCCCATCCGTGCAGACCAAAGCGAATCAAGCTTTTGCTTCGACTTTGCTTCAAGGGCGCGGCCGACAAGGTTCGTGGGTTTGTTTCGATACAGTCGCCATTGAATTGATGATAACCAGGGTCTCATTCAGTTCTCAGAGGCAGTGCACATCTGGAACTAGATGCCAATGTTCCGTTCCATCTTGTCGTGCATCCTGCCTCCCATCTGATCTTAAGATTGTTTGTGCCGAGAGCTTCTAGGAGGGTAAGGATCGTGGCGGGCATTTGATCAAATGCTGTAGATTCGTGGGACATCATTTAGAAATGGCGCTGTAGTGATATATTAGGTCACAATACAGCTTTTTATCGATCTCATCCCGTGCCCTCTCTCACACACTGGCCCTTTCCCTTCATGCCTGGGTCTACCGATGTTGGGGATCTGTATACAATGGTGCCGACTTCGAGGCAAGATGGTGATCCGCCAGCAGCACTTGGACTAGGATTGGCTGAGCACCAGGGTCGCCAGTTGTTGGAACCGAAGACAGAACACAAGGCTGGAGGTGCCAGGACTTCTGGTAGGTTACCACAGTTTCGAAGTATCACCCAAATTTACTTGGCCTGTTAAAGCCAAAGATATCTCTGGCCAACCACCGCTCTTGAATCCCGATGTTTTTGAGCACGTAGGCAGTGCACACCCTCTGGAACTAGATGTGATGTTCCCTCTTGTTGTGTGCGTCTTTCCTGACCTCTGATCGGACTGAAAAGGTCCTACGGATGTTTGTGCCGAGAGCTTGAGGATAAGGATCGTGGTTGGCATTGATCAAATGCTGTAGATTCGTGGGACATCAGTTAGAAATGGCATTGTAGTGATATATTATGCCGCAATACAGCTTCTCATTGATCTCATCCCGCGCCCTCTCTCTCACCTAACACTGGCTCTTTCCCCTCCATGTCTAGTTTTATTGGTATCGCTGGGGAACTGTATACAACACTGCCGACTTCGAGGCAAGATGGTGATCCACTGCCGGCACTTGGACTAGGATTGGCTGAACGCCAGGGTTGCCAGTTGTTGGAACCGAAGACAGAACACAAGGCTGGAGGTGCCAGGACTTCTGGTAGGTTACCACAGTTTCGAATTATCACCCAAATTTACTTGGCCTGTTAAAGCCAAAGATATCTCTGGCCAACCACCGCTCTTGAATCCCGATGTTTTTGAGCACGTAAACAATGAAGACTCCGCTGTTGTTGCAAAGCTGGTTTATGTTCTTCAAGACCAAGTGTTGTATCAGAGGCTTTTGGCCTGTCGAGGGACAGATGCCCAAACACTTCTTGATCTGTTACAAGACGTCAGTAACATTATGGTTTTGCTGAGTGGTGAATATTAAATTGACCAACAAAAAGCTCTTGGATCTTGAATCCTTCCCATTCCATAAGCCACTCATATTGAAGGCTTTATTGCGGCTTTCTCGGGAGTCTGGCCTCCATCCTCGATGTTTTGTGCTCCCGGAGTTGCATAAAGTTGGTAATCAAGTAGCAGCTGGGAGCTTTGGAGATCTTTGGAAAGGCCTGGTCTGTGGAGTAAGTGTCTCAGTGAAGATCATGAGGGTTTTTGAGGACTCAGATGTTCAATCTATACTTAATGTTGGGTTCTCTTCCCTTCCACAGATACACTTTGATTTATAATTATCTAGAAATTCAGCCGAGAAGCTCTCATTTGGCGCCAACTGGCTCACCCAAATGTACTTCCCTTCTTTGGTGTATACTATCTCGATACTAGGCTGTGTCTGGTCTCACCATGGATGGAGAATGGTAACATCATGAAATTCCTCGAAATCAACAAGCCGGCCACTGGAATCTGTCTCTCACTGGTGAGCATATGTTCAATCTGACATAAAGATTGTTAATTAATTAATTGTGTTAGATCCTGGATGTAGCCCTTGGGCTATACTACCTGCACCAAGAAAATGTGATACATGGAGACTTGAAAGCAGTACTGATTCATGTCTTCTATGATGCAAATTACTTTTTGCTGATCACATGCATAGCTTAATATTCTTGTAACACCCTTGGGCAAGGCCTGTATTGCTGATTTTGGTGTCTCTTCAATCACCCATGCTATGCCATTATTGTTCACCACTTCCACTGGAAATGGACGAGGTGGGACAGCACGCTATCAAGCACCAGAATTATTCCAAGGAGGACAGAACCACTTTGGGTCTGATATTTATGCTTTTGCTTGTGTCTGCTATGAGGTAAGGATAGTTCTTTCTGTTTTGTCCCCTCATTGTGATAGAATTCTGAAGATAATGTCGGGAACAATCCCATTCCCTGAATTGCCAAATGACACAGCAGTCATGTTCGCAGTCATTGAAGGGAAAAGACCGTTGCGGCCCATGTCCTGCACAGGCACAACAGTGCTTGATAGTCTCTGGGAACTACTCAACAATTGTTGGGAAGGCAGGGCCAACATGCGTCCAACAGCTCCTCAAATTGTTGAGCGACTGGAAGGCCCTTCAATTCAGGCGAAAACTGGGTTGTCCACAACAGACTGGGATGATCAATTGACTTCTAGATTTCGCCATTCAGTGCAGACTACCGATCTACTACTATCGCTTACTCAGGTTGAAGACATCCTTTTTGGAAATGGTTAGTTCAATTGACAATCATTCTGCATCTTCTGATCTCTTGATGCAGAGGCAGTTAAAGGTAGAAATTTTACAATATAGCCCAAGGGAAAACAAATTGATTTACTGAGCTCTAATCCAATGATTTCTAGATGAAAAGTCATCTGACCCTACGGACGAAAAAGGTACTGGGCAAGATAGTATTGGCTGTGTAAATAGTATCTTACTCTTTTCCAGGCTTGCCACAACCTGAAGGGCACGCCACACATACCACAAACTTCACCTACTTTCTACACAACCTTGGTTATGATCTGTGTGCTATTGGCCATCACAAAGATGCTGTGCAGGTCATCCAAGAAGCAGTCAGGCTTTATCATAAACTGACAGAAACAGACCCTTCAGTCACCAAGGATCTGGGAAATACCCTCCACAAACTTGGTAAAGAACTGTGTGCCATTGGCCACAACAAAGATGCAGTGCAGGTCGACAAGGAAGCAGTCAGGCTTCGTCGTAAACTGACAGAGACAGACCCTTCCATCACCAAGGATCTAGCCCACTCCCTACTCAACCTTGGTTATGATCTGGGTGCTATGGGCCACAACAAAGATGCAGTGCAGGTCTTTCAAGAAGCAGTTGATCTTTATCGTAAACTGGCAGTGACAGACCCTTCAGTCATGGCCACCAAAAATCTGGCCTCTTCCCTGCACAACCTTGGTTATGATCTGCGTGCCATTGGCCGTCACCAAGATGCAGTGCAGGTCAATGAGGAAGCAGTCAGGCTTTACCATAAACTGCCAGAGACAGACCCAGCTGCCACTAATGATCTTGTGGGTTCCCTGTATGGTCTTGGTAGAGATTTGTGCTGCATTGGCCGCTACAAAGATGCAGTGCAGGTTGATGAGGAAGCAGTCAGGCTTTACCGTAAACTGGTAAAGACAGACCCTTCAGTCACCAAGTATCTAGCCTCTTCCCTGCACAACCTTGGTTATGATCTGCATGCTATTGGCTCCAACAAAGATGCAGTGCAGGTCTTACAAGAAGCAGTTGATCTTTATCGTAATCTGGCAGTGACAGACCCTTCAGTAACTAAGGATCTGGCCAAATCCCTGCACAACCTTGCCATAGATCTGAGTGCTATTGGTTCCAAAAATATGCAGTACAGGTCTTTCAAGAAGCCATGCAGGTCCTTCAAGAAGCAGTTAATCTTTATCATAAACAAGGAGTGACAGATCCTTCAGTCACCAAGGATCTGGCCTCTTCCCTGCACAACCTTGGTTATGATCTGCGTGCCATTGGCCGTCACCAAGATGCAGTGCAGGTCAATGAGGAAGCAGTCAGGCTTTACCATAAACTACCAGAGACAGACCCAGCTGCCACTAATGATCTTGTGGGTTCCCTGTATGGTCTTGGTAGAGATTTGTGCTGCATTGGCCGCTACAAAGATGCAGTGCAGGTTGATGAGGAAGCAGTCAGGCTTTACCATAAACTGGTAAAGACAGACCCTTCAGTCACCAAGTATCTAGCCTCTTCCCTGCACAACCTTGGTTATGATCTGCATGCTATTGGCTCCAACAAAGATGCAGTGCAGGTCTTACAAGAAGCAGTTGATCTTTATCGTAATCTGGCAGTGACAGACCCTTCAGTAACTAAGGATCTGGCCAAATCCCTGCACAACCTTGCCATAGATCTGAGTGCTATTGGTTCCAAAAAATATGCAGTACAGGTCTTTCAAGAAGCCGTGCAGGTCCTTCAAGAAGCAGTTAATCTTTATCATAAACAAGGAGTGACAGATCCTTCAGTCACCAAGGATCTAGCCAAATCCCTGCACAACCTTGGTCATGATCTGCATGCTATTGGCCTTCACCATGATGCAGTGCAGGTCAATGAGGAAGCAGTCAGGCTTTACCATAAACTGCCAGAGACAGACCCAGCTGTCACTAATGATCTTGTGGGTTCCCTGTATGGTCTTGGTAGAGATTTGTACTGTATTGGCCGCTACAAAGATGCAGTGCAGGTTGATGAGGAAGCAGTCAGGCTTTACCGTAAACTGGTAGAGACAGACCCTTCAGCCACCAAGGATCTAGCCAAATCCCTCCACAACCTTGGTCATGATCTGCATGCTATTGGCCGCAACAAAGATGCAGTGCAGGTCTTTCAAGAAGCAGTTGATCTTTATTATACACTGGCAGCAACAGACTCTTCAGTCACCCAGTATCTAGCTCTTTCCCTGCAGAAGCTTGGTGTAGATCTAAGTGCTATTGGCCACAACAAAGATGCAGTGCAGGTCTGTCAAGAAGCAGTCAAGCTTTATTGTAAACTGGCAGAGACAGACCCCTCAGTCACCAAGAATCTAGCCAATTCCCTGCACAACCTTAGTTATGATCTGGGTGCTATTGGCCACAATAAAGATGCAGTGCAGGTATTTCAAGAAGCAGTCAAGCTTTGTTGTAAACTGCAAGTGACAGACCATTCAGCCACCAAGGATCTAGCCAAATCCCTGCATAACCTTGGTATGGAGCTCCATGCTATTGGCTCCAACAAAGATGCAGTGCAGGCAGATGAGGAAGCAGTTAGGCTTTATCGTAAATTGGCAGAGACAGACCCTTCGGTCACCAAGGATCTAGCCAATTCCCTGCACAACTTTGGTATGGATCTGCATCATATTGGCCGTCACAAAGATGCAATGCAGGTTTATGAGGAAGCAGTGAGGCTTTATCGTACTCTGGCAGAGACAGACCCTTCAGTCACCAAGTATCTAGCCAATTCCCTACACAACCTTGGTTTTGGTCTGCATGCTATTGGATGCAACAAAGCTGCAGTGCAGGCCTACGAGGAAGCAGTTAGGCTTCGTCATAAACTGGCCAAGACAGACCCTTTGGTCACCAAGGACTTAGCCAATTCCCTGCACAACCTTGGTATGGATCTACGTGCTATTGGCCACAACAAAGATGCAGTGAAGGTCGAAGAGGAAGTAGTCAAGCTTTGTTGCATGCTCTGAGTGTCAGTGACCAAAATCTTGGTCACTTTGCAGGGAACCATGTCTTTGTGTTCCTTTAGCTAGGAGTCACATGTATGTGGGCATTAGGCCATTCACATGGCAGTATATGTAGCCTCAATGTACAGTGCAGAATCTCTCTCTGCATATATTATACTCCTAAAATCAATTCACTAATCATGCATCATGGTGGGTCAATAATTTGTCAGGAGATTTTTGTCTGTCTTGAACCCATGAGCCTTCTCAATATTTCTGAGATGTTCATGAGTGGAGATGGAACTGAATGTAGTTCAAGTTGCTCATTTTTGTGTATATAATAATAATACACATGATGAATGCAATGACAAGAGCTATTAAAAGAATGGTGATCCCCAGCACTGCCAGCAAGGTCACCCAGATCTCAACTGGCTGGTTATAGAGCACAAAACAGAAAGCACCTCCGATCAAGCATCCAAGCCCTGCAAGAACAGGCATTGAAACAGTCAGATCAGCCACAAACCCCAAACTATTGCGAAATCCAGATGCCACCAGGTGATCAGTCGTGTAGTGATAGTCCAAGAGGACTATTGAGGCATCTCCCACTTTGGACTCCTCTATAGTTCGTTCCACAAGATCTGCCAACTCGTTGAGAGACTCTGAGATCACATTCCACATCCATGGGCTGCTTAGCAGTTGGAATATCATGACTTCTAAAAAGCCGAGATGATGTACAAGAGCGAGGGATTCGTGAGAGTAGGATATTTTTTATGCAATGTCAATGAGCCCTTTGAGGGACATATCTCTTTGCTGCAACAATCCATATATGCATTGTAACTGAACAGTGCCTATGATTGTGATGGTCCTGCTCAGGACATCAATGAATAGCCCTGCGAAAAAACGCACATTGCACGCCTTCTGCAGACGCATGTCATTTTTATCAAGGGAGAAACCAATGGCTTGAGCTTGGACCACAGCAAGAAAAGTGGCCTATCGTTGATGAGGGTTAGTAGTTGATGTGCTGTCATGGAGTTCTCATCCAATGCACTATGATGGTGAGAGAACTAAGATTGGTGATCAAGAGCTGTAACGAGTCTGTCCGACAAATTGAGCACATCCAATTCGACGTCTTGACATGGGATATCTTTGCAGCCATAACTGCACCCATGGTTTCAATCGCCACAGGACTGCCAAAACCATGAAAGTGTTTGTCTACATGGAGACGAAGGTAGAAAGGTGTGTGCCAACAAGCACTGGCAGCCTCATGTCCAGCCAGATCGACTGGCCACTATATACCTCCATGCACACGGTGTGAGCGATCACTTTGTGATCGCTCTGGAATGGCACATACGAAGCGGAAACGGCATCACCAAAAAGAGACAGAGCGCATTTCCGATCCGACGCTTACACATTGCCAACTTCACACAACAAAATTCCGATACACACACTAGCCGCAAACCTAACGATTCCGATACACACACTAAGCTACAACCCTAAACTCTCTGAGCGCACGAACGGAAACGATGCTGACGAGTGGAAATCCAGAAGCAAAAAGATCGTAACAGAGTCGCACTACAAAGCCAACTTGCCCAATGCGCGCTGACTTAGTAACGCCAGTAATGCCAACCTGTCGCCAACTTTACGCGCTTGCTAAACGACAACTTGCCCAACACGTGCCAACCTAGTAGCGCCAACTGCACACGCTGACTCAGTAACACCCAACTTGTCGTCCGACATACACGCCGCCTCGTGCTTCCCCTCTGCCTTGCGCTCCCCTCTGCCTCACCTCACCTCTGCCTCGCCTCGCAGTGTCTAACATTTTTCTGGCTCTGTCACAATTCCTCTGCACATGATTCTTTGGAGCACCAATCAACACATCAATTTCAGCAACATTAAGTAAAGCAACCCTGTAGCTGTAGGGATCCTGTATGGAAATTTCTTCAAGAATCTTAATCTTGATACTGCAAGCCTCAACATATTCTGACTTGAGCTTGTGGATTTCTGCCTGAGAGTTCATGATGTCATGGTCCAAGGTTCCACAGGACATGCCACAAAGACCTAAGAGCTCTCTTGCCCTAATGCAGAGAGACATTGCTTTTGTGTAGTTCCCCAATGTATGGCAGCAAGTAGCCTCAATACGGAGTGCCTCTGCTTCTCTGTGTAAATCTGCAGAAATTAGAGCTAGTCTCTGGGCCTCATTTGTAATCACCAAGGTGCCATTCAACCCATGCAAGATTGTGCGATCCTTGAGAATGTCTGTTGGTGTTACCACTTGAAAGTGCTAAAGATATAGCAGTTTCACAAAACTTTGTGGCAGAGGATATATCACCCCTTGCCCAATAATAGTATGACAAGGTGTTATAGAATCTGCCTGTGTAAATTCATATGAGTGCCAAAAAACCAGGGTTAAAAGCATACATTTAAGATCTGGGTCAGCAAAATCCTTGAAGTGTTCCAGGGCCTTGGAAGCTAGTATATCTGAATACAAAGTCTGTGATTCAAGGAGTTCTACAAGAAAGTAACCCTCAAGACAATGGTCACAAGGATGTGGGAGGACATTTTGGATCTCTTGAATAAGAGAAGTGGTCCCTTGCCCAATGCGTTGACTAAAGTTATTCAGATAGCATGTGCAATAAATGCTATTCACTAGGTCTGGATGACCCTCTTGCAACCCATTCTGAAGAACATTCTGTATGTTTGAGTAGTTTGATGATATTCAAGCAATTGTGCCAGAACTCGATTGATTTCCTCGGTATTCTATGTAGAATTCAAGTAATTCCTGAAAATGTTTGCGAAGAGCTCAAATGAGATGTTCTCCAGGTGGTTGAGTCTTCTGCATGTATTCTCTGATAGGTACCAATGCTTTCAGCCGCTTGTGTTCATCACTGTAGGCTAAGGTGGTACGAATCAATGCTGCTTTGCAACCCAGGATATTATCAATTGGGAACTTGCTCTGCATCAGCTCAACAGCTGAAAGACCATCGGGAAGCATTGACAGGAGGCTCAGCAGATCCTTTGAATGGGGATTGAGTCTAGGACTTGACAAGGACAGTGAAATTGACAAGTCCAAGTTAGATGTTCTGTCATATCCATCAGAGATCAAGGATGTTTTCTCTTCTTCCCAATGGGATAATACATGAGCAGCCCTCAGAGTCAACCAAATGAGCTATGAGATTGATTGCAAGAGGCATATTGTCTGCCAGGGAGAGGACCTTGTCAACTGCTTTTGGATCATGTGTGTTGTCTGCAATATCTATAAATGTTTGTCGTGCTGCATCTTGTTCCAAGGCTTCAGAGCTGGCAAAAATGGATTAGTCCATGCTACTTTGGCAGGCCTTTCTGCTCCCCGCATTGTAATCTAATCACCATGAGTTCAAAGCACAGGTAAAAAATCCTCGAGACCTACCACCAATGCAAGATGATCCACACCTGTGAGCAAGGACAGAAACTCCTTGATATTGCCTTGGGACTCGCTGGCTCCCACAATGTCTCAAGATTATCTAGAATCATGAGACTGTCTAAGCTGCTGGACAAGTATTGGATGACTTGGTGTGTATGGCTTTTCCTGGCTTCAGTCCAACATGGCTCCTATGAGAGCAGCAAGTTCTATTGGGTTGTTGCTGGAATCACAAGCAATGAAGAACCATGCTGATTATATCTCTCAGTAATGTATGTGTGATGGATGACAGCTCTTGCAAGACTGGTCTTTCCCATTCCACCTGCACCCAAAATTGCGATCCTGGGTGTTCCTCACTGAAAAGTAGAAGAATGTCTGAAAGCTCAGAGTCTCGTCCATGGAATATCTTGGGCTCTGATGGCAGCATGGAGATTGAGTTGGAGCTTGAAATATGTCAGATATAAGAAATTCATGGAAGCTGAGCAGAAACTGACCTGTTATGAGAGCCCGAATAAGTCCACTGATCTGTGCAACATCTATTAGTTGTTTTATCAGAGGAGTGGATTTTCATACAGAGGATGCCCCATCTGAACCAGCAGTGTTGGACAGAGCTTCAATCATGTCAAGTACTTCTTTGTGTGCTTATCCGCATCTTCTTGCATCTCTGCAATGTCCTTTATGTGATTGACCACTGTGATCTACATATCACATCCTTCAACAAAGGTTGAATTACCAACAGCACACACCTGAAAAATCTCATATCCTTGTCGCAATCCAGCCTTGCAATCCTTGAGCAGTGTGCTCATCTCACCTTGATGGAAGAAATTCTTGAGTGTGCTGCCTTTGTGTTGGGCTTCAACAAATGTGTGGATTTTATGGAGGGTCCTGATAAGTGGTCAATATCAAGGGGAGTCTTTTTTTTTTCAAAGTCCAGCAACATACTCTGTGAATTTTCCAATATGCTTCAATACACTTGGTGACAATTCCCCACCCATATCTGAGGTGCTGTGAACCATTAAAATTGTATTCAGCAGCTCATAAGTTTGCTCCAATAATTGGGTACATTCACTCTTGTTTTGTTTGACCATCTGTTATAACTGACTAAGATTTATGGTTGTGGTACACTCAATGGTAATTCACCTCCATATTTTTCCAGAGAGACTGGGTTGTATTGGAAATGGCCTCCAAGAAGGGGCTCTTCAGACTACCAACAAGGATTTCCAGAGTATTTGCAGTAATAGTCAAACATGCTGTAATGTTGTTGAGTCGAATTTGAGTGACAGTGGGTTGTGGGGGCATTTTGTGGCAGGTCATAGGGCTTGAGAGATGTCATTATTTATTCTGTGTGCCCATGGGAATTTTCACTTTCATTGGCCACTGTTCATCACCAGCACAGAAGAGGTGATACTCATATCCAGCATAGAACTTGACCACATCAAATGATTCATATGTACATGTTTTGCTTCTTCCTAATCTGTGCCTTTTTTCCTGTCTACCCACCCAGTTCCGTTATCTCGGATAGCCTTGAGGCCTTTTTCCCTACAGTTATTTTTTCAACATCACAATTTAACTGTTGGTGGACCTTTGACAGGCTGTCACTTATGACATGCCAGTCAATTTTGACAGACCACATGCCTGTGAGTTGAGTGGGTAACAGCGAGAAGGGTGGGAGTGGGACAAGAGTGGGACTTGGCTAACCGCCGGCAAAGGGTCATCAATGGGACTTGAGCATCAGCTAAGTGCTATCAGTGGGACTCACCTAATATCAGCACAGTATGGATTTTAAACCCCACTCAGCAAAGCCCCACATAGTGGGCTCAGTGGAGAGCATATCACAGTGCAGTGGGCCCTGCAGCAAGCATCAGGGGGTAATGGGGGTCGCTATCAGCATTTTATTATTATTTTTTCTGTCTTCTTTCGTTGTTGGTTCGATTTGCTTTTGCAGTCTTATATTTTATGTATCCTGGACGCTGGATTCAACAGGAGGCAAACTGGGGTTGAACTTGTTCTATTTCAAGGAGTCAGCTTGGAATTAGTTCTCAGTTTCTGAGCTATATATTACCCGGAGTTGATACCCGAGGCACATGGTGTGCACCTGCTTTAGTTAAGACCATCCTGTTTCAATGTAAGCAGGAAGTGCCCGTTCGATTCAGGGTCTGGTGATGGGTTTCTTGGACCACCGTTTTTTTCTTCTTTCTTTTTCTCAGTCTTCTTTCGCGGTTGGTTCGATTTGGTTTTGCAGTGTGATATTTCCTGTATTTCTGAGACATACAGATTTTGTTTTGGAGTCAGGAATCATCTGAGTTGGGGTTAAGCTCATCCTATTTCAACAGGCCAGTTTGGAATTAGTTTTCAATTTCTGAGCTATATAAAAAACCCGAGTTGAAGGATGGTAAGCACCCGAGGCACATGGGTGCATCTGTTACTTGTATTAGCAATGTCCCTCATTTGATTCGGGGTCTGGAACTGGAACTGGAACTGGAGTTCTATTGATCGCTGTATCTGGCCGTATAGGCTACGCGGCAGTACTACTAGTTAACTAGTGCGTGGTAATCGTGAGCTAAACTACTATTATTTAGATGAGAGGACGTTTTTTGTAGGTAAGGAAAAGAAAAGTAGAGTTCAGTCTGGGAAACATTGGGTGGTGCGTAAACCAAGACGGAATTTGAGTAATATCAAGATAATGGGTATTACATACGGGAGATGGGAGGAGACAGAGAGTGAGAGTGAGAGGGGAGAATTATAAGTATGATATGTAGAGTATTTTTCGAGAGGAAAGGTCAGAGAGAAATGAGGGAAATTGGTAAAGAAAAACTCAGCCAGAGAAGCGGTTGGTGCGATGAATGAATTGGATGATAGGTTTGAGGAGTCTTGGGTGGTTCAGGAGGGTGCGAACATCGACAGCTCCGAGGATCCCTGCACTGTACAATGCGAGCTGCAGGGGCGGGCAGAGGTGTTCCCACGCTGGGCAGTGGAGGAGGTAGTGGGTCCGGGTTTCGGACGCGGCACCACATGCTTCACACGCAGGGGAGGGGGTGAGACGATTCGGGGTCGGGTGATTGGTTTCTTCGTCCACCGTGTTTTTTCTTTTCTTTTTTTTCAGTCTTCTTTCATGGTTGGTTTGATTTGCTTTTTATCTCAGACTTTCTGTATTCACGAGACATACAGATTTCTTTGGTGTCAGGAATCATCTGAGCTGGAGGCAAACCGGGGCTGAACTCGCAACGGGCCAGCTTGAAATTAATTCTCAATTTCTCGCCCATATATTACTCGGAGGTGAGAGATTGACAAGAACCCGAGGCACATTCTCTCACAATTGGTTCTATTTGCTTTTGCAGTGTGATATTTTCTGTATTTATGATACAGATTTTTTTCTTTGGTGTCAGGAATCATCTGAGTTGGAGGCAAACCGGGGTTGAACTCGCAATGGGCCAGCTTGAAATTAAGTATCAATTTCTCACCTATATATTACCCGGAGTTGAGAGATGGGCAAGCACCCGAGGCACATGGTGTGCACTTGCTTTACTTAAGGTCATTGTCCCCGCATATAAGCAGGAAGTCCCTTGTTCGATTCGGGGTCAGGTGATGGGTTTTGAACCACCTTTTATTTTCTTTCTTTTTTCTCAGTCTTCTTTCGCAATTGGTCCGATTTAGTTTTGCAGTGTTAGACTTTCTGTATCCTGGACACTGGATTTTTTATTTGGTGTCAGGAATCATCTGAGTTGGGAGTTAAGCTCATCCTATTTCAAACAGGCCAGCTTGAAATTAGTTTTCACCTATATATTACCCAGAGTTGAGATAGACAAGCAGCCGATGCACATGGTGTGCACCTGCTGTACATAAGACAGTCCTATTTCAATGTAAGCAGGAAGTCCCTCGTTCGATTCGGGGTCGGGTGATAAGTGCTTGAAATCGTGTTTTTTTTCCCTTTTTTTTTTCTCAGTTCTTCTCTCAGTTGGTTCAATTTGCATTCATCCCATATTTTCTGTATCCTGGACGCTGGATTCTTTGTATTCAACATTCATCTGAGTTGGAGTTGGAGGCAACTTGTTCTATTTCAATGGAGCAACTTGTAAATTATATCAAATCGTCGAAGCCTAGCCAATGTAATAACCCGGAGTTGAGAGATAGACAAGCACCCGAGGCACATGGTGTGCACTTGCTTACTTAATGTGATTGTCCCTCTGTAAGCAGTCCCTGTTCAATTCGGGGTCGGGTGATTGCTTTCCTGACTGCCGTTTTTTTTCTCTTTCTTCTCAGCCTTCTTTCGTTGTTGGTCCGATTTGGTTTTACAGTCTTATATTTTCTGTATCCTGGACACTGGATTCAACATTCATCTGGGTGGGAGGCAAACCCGAGTTGAACTCGTTCTATTTCAACGGGTTGACTTGGAATTTGTTCTCAATTTCTCACCTATATAATAACCCTGACTGGAGAGTAAGGCAAGCACCCGAGGCACATGGTGTGCACTTGTTTTACTTAAAAATGTTGTCTCAATGTAAGCAGGAAGGCCCTTGCTCGATTCGGGGTCCGGTGATGCCCATTGAACGGTAACGTTTTTATTAAGATTTTTTTCTTTTCTCCTGGAGCTTCGCGATCGTTTTATTGTATTTTATTTTGGAGCCTCGTTTCGTTCTGTATGCAATCCATGCATGTTTTATTGTAAGTGTGTGTGGATACGGGGATACGGGGATGTACAGTATGGCAATGTGATAATTGAGTAGCCAGGAAAAAGGAAGCAGACTAGCTCAAGTTTATGGAAGGGAGGCAACCACCCAATGGCACATGGTGTGCACCTGTTACAAATGTCCTGGATATCGAAGAGTGTAATCAGGAGACTAAGTAATGTCCCCCGTTCGATTCGGGGTCGGGTGATACGGAACGAGTTGAATATCTTTTTTCTTCTTTTTTTATTTTTATTTTTGGAGCCTCATTTCGTTCCGTACGCAATAGGGTATTAATCAGGTTTATTGAAAGTGCGTGAATACAGGGATACAGGATGGAATATGCATGTAGTAATTAAGAAGGAGGGAAGAAAGAGGTGTGTGTATTAGAGTCGGAATAAATATGGACGAATCCGAGAGACGAAAGTGCGGTGCTGCGAGTCACTTCGGAATGCAATTGTCAAGGGGTGAACACTGTGGATGAGACCAGTTATTATTTTTTCTCAGTCTTCTTTCGCGGTTGGTTCGATTTGCTTTTTATCTCAGACTTTCTGTATTCGTGAGACGTGCTGAATTTCTTTGGTGTCAGCACCCGAGTTGGAGTTGGAGGCAACTCGCTCTATTTCTATGGAGCAACTTGTAAATTATATCAAATCGTCGAAGCCTAGCCAATGTAATGACCCGCAGTTGAGAGATAGGCAAGCACCCGAGGCACATGGTGTGTACCTGCTTTACTTCAGACCGTCCTCTCAGAATGTAAGCAGGAAGTCCCTCGTTCGACTCGGGGTTGGGTGATGGTTTCTTGGACCACCGTTTTTTCTTCTTTCTTTTTCTCAGTCTTCTTCCGCGGTTGGTTCAATTTGCTTTTACAGTACCAGATTTTTTGTATCATGGACACGTGCTGAATTTTTTGTATTCAACATTTATCTGAGTAGGAGGCAAACCCGGGTTGAACTTGCAATGGGCCAACTTGAAATTAAGTATAAGTTTCTCACCTATATATTACGCGGAGTTGAGAGATAAACAAGCACCCGAGGCACATGGTGTGCACTTGCTGTACTTATTATGTTTGTCCCTCTGTAAGCAGGAGGTCCCTGTTTGATTCGGGGTTGGGTGATAGATGTTCGAAACCAGTTTTTTTTTCTCTTTTTATTCCTTCTCAATCTTCTTTCATGGTTGGTTCGATTTGCTTTTGCAGTGTTATATTTTCTGTATTCACGAGATATACAGATTTTTTTATTTGGTGTCAGGAATCATCTGAGTTGGAGGCAAACCGGGGTTGAACTTGCAACGGGCCAGCTTGAAATTAAGTATAAATTTCTCACCTACACCCGAGGCACATGATGTGCACCTGTTACAAATGCCCTGGATATCACAGAGTGTAATCCAAGTGTAATCAGGCGACTAATGTCCCCCCTTCGATTCGGGGTCGGGTGATTGGTTTCTTTGACCGGCCTTTTTTTCTTTCTTTTTGTCTCAGTCTTCTTTCGCGGTTGGTTCAATTTACTTTTTATCTCAGACTTTCTGTATTCACGAGATATACAGATTTTTTTTATTTGGTGTCAGGAATCCTTTGAGTTAGAGGCAAACCAGGGTTGAACTTGCAACGGGCCAGCTTGAAATTAAGTATAAATTTCTCACCTATATATTACCTGGAGTTGAGAGGTAGACAACCACCTGAGGCACATGGTGTGCACCTGCTTTACTTAAAAATGTTGTCTCAATGTAAGCAGGAAGTCCCTCGTTTGATTCGGGGTCGGGTGGTTTGGAGTCCCTTTCAGGTAGTGTCCTTTTTTTGTTTTTGTTTTTGATGTTGGTCGTTCGAAATTCCCTGCAGGCAGGGCCATACTGTCTATTCATGTAGGTAAAGATCTAGGCCAGGACCCGATACACCTGAGTTTAATATTTGTTCAGATTCAGAATATTTGATGTTGGGCCGTAGTCGAGGTACTGCAGCTCGACTTTAGATGCCAGTATATCTTAAGTTTATGGACGGGAGGCAACCACCCGATAGCACAAATATTCCGAATGTCACAGAGTGTAATCAGGAGACTAATGTCCCCCGTTCGATTCGGGATTGGGTGATGCTTGTTGAACCAAAAAAAGTTTCTGATTTATTTTTCGTTCCCTTTTTTCGAGGCGCGCAGCGTTGAGGGTAGGTAGATAGTATTTTTCAAGATGAGTGTGGATACGCACATACTCTATGCAATGAGATGAAGAGACGGTACGAAGAGGATGAAAATACAATAAAATGGGTGCCAGTGGGACGGCGTTGGAGCTCGGAGACGTACCAGGATAAATAAAGGAATTACTGTAAGTGAGTGAACGAATGAGATGGGAAATTGGGTCTAGTGAGTTAACTGTTTAGGATGGCCAGCGGTGCCGAGGGAGAGCTTGAGATCTCAACGCACGCCTCGGAGAGAATCCCTTGCATTCGCTTAGTTCCCTGAAACGAAACAATCGAGTAACCAGCGCGCGCGAGTTATTGAGCGAGGGAACGGCGAAGGGATTCGGGTGATTAGATTGGGGCCGAAATAAGGAGACGTCTTGGTTCTACATGCGAAGATTTGGCCGACCGGGATGAAGAAATCCAAATACAAGGACGCATTCATCGCCCACTCGAGTACTAGATAGTAGATTTGATCATTGCGCGTGCTTGGTGCGAGTTCACAGACGGTAGAAATTTTGCGCGGAGGAATATATGCTACGCCGCTTGAAGCTGCTTAGAAACAGATATATAGACAGCGGCCCACGGTCGAATTATCGAGCGAGAGAGCGTCAGTGAGCGATTGGGACTGATAATGCCCTCACGCTCACTTGAAGTTGTTTGTCGTCCGTCGCTGGGTGGGCGCTTCGTCGGTGTTCTGTTGTTAGTCGCAGTGCCGCACTGATCTGTGTGGCTAGCGGTTGGATGCGCTCTGCAGCGGCCTTTGCGTGGCCCATTTCAGCTCATTGGCATTTGGTGGCGCGGGAGACAGAAATGAGAAATATTCAAGAAATAATGCTCCTCGGTCTGAATATTCGGATAAACGGAGCAGGGCGGTGCAGAGCGGGGTTAAGCGACGAGAGAGTGGCAGATCGCGCCAGTGAATCAAGGGAAGCCTGTGGAGGCCGCGATTGAGCTCATCGTCGTCCAAAGTCAAGGAAGACGGCGGGCAACAGTCTAGTCGCCGGTCCCCTTTCTTTTCTGACCAATCAGCCACAGCCCCCAGCTCAATGTGAGCCGCATAAAATTTCCTAGATTACAACTTTTTCGTTTGGAGCCAAGGCGCACTTGTGCAGTGCCAAGGAGTGGTGCCGACTCTCGGCCGAAGCGCGGAGTTTGAAAAACGGCGGACTCGTACTGCCATGCGAAGCACTGGCCCTTCACAGCAAGTCGTACTGTACGTTCGCTCTTGACTCTGTCCGCCGATATCCCTTCCCGTTTCGCATTCGACCCACTCTTCTACCAACCCGGATTATCGCGCGACGACGACGCGGACCAGGCACCACGATGCTGCTTTTGTTATCTCTCGTCCACACGCTCTCCAAAAATGCGAGCCTTGCCCAGCGGAATACCCTGGACTTCCCAGCACCTGTCAACTCTTGCGACAGTATCCACTCCCGGACGCTGTTTAATATCGTTTGGAGCTGTCTGGCTACCATCTTCGCGTACACTTGGGTCTCCATGCACCCGAATGTGCCACCACCCCACCAGAGCCGGTTGGCACTTCTTTGGGGCCGGCTCAAGATGATGCTCATCGCCGTCATCGTGCCGGAAGTGATGGTGGGATTCGCGGCCAGACAACTTTGGGGTGCTCGCAAGTTCTCAAAGGGTATGTGTATGTTTTGTTCGGCGCGTACGTTGTACTCAGTCGGCGTAGGATTTAAAAAGAAGGGGTTCCCAATAACGTTGACCCATGGACTTTTCATCTCTATGGGTGGATTCGTGTCCCGCACCGGACATCCTATCGTGACTATCAAACAGCTCACTGACAACAAGGAGTATATGTCCGCCATCCACGATGTTAAAGCCGACGATATCAACGACAAGAGTAAAAGCAATGCGCTGTCCAAAGGCGTCGCACTCTCGCAGGGACTGTGGTTCATGACACAGTGTATAGCGCGTCATTCCCAACACCTTCCAGTAACCCAACTCGAAGTCGCGACGTTGGCGTTTGCCGTCGTCAATGTCTTTATTGGTTCCTTTGGTGGGCGAAGCCTCTTGATGTTGAGCAGCCTATCACGATTGGACCTATCGAGGAGCCGCAAGACACGGAGCCTACAACCTCACCCTTGATCCTAAGGGACAAGTTCTTTGGTATGTTAAACGGCAATTATTCCCCTTACCTTCCGACAGAATCCACCTCGGTTCCCATATTCTGGTCGTTGGACTCGAAAGAAGCCAACGACGCTGAAAAGAATATCCCGGTCTACATTGAGTGTCTCCTCGGCACCGTTTTCGGTGGGATCCATTGCGCCGCCTGGAATGCAGACTTCTCTTCTACCATCGAAATGTGGATGTGGAACTCCTGCTCCTCAATAGTTACCGCAATTCCTGGGGTCTTTGTAGTGCTCAGTGCATGGCACGCGGCATTGGCCGTGGGAAGTGCGCTCAGAAGCACCCTTTCCATAATCTTTACAAATATTTTCGGCATTTTGTTTCCACTCTACATCATCGCGCGCCTATTCCTCATCACCATTCCCTTCACATCCCTCCGAGCCCTTCCACCCGGCGCGTTCGTCGACGTTGACTGGAGTGTTTATATCCCGCACCTCTAGCTGTGAACTTGTCATCTTCTATGTCTTTTGAATACATCTCCTGGACAGTTTTGGCACTGGAATGGATGCTTGTGCAGATCTTGTACCTAGCATATCTCTCATTTAGGGTTGTTTGAGTTTTGTCATGGTCAGGGCGCTGTGAGACGAACGGAGCATTTTCCGCGGTGCAATGTGTTATATTACAACGAAGGGTGAGCCTGACTTGGGTCAACATTAGAATATACAGTAATGCCACGGGAAACAAATATCGCGGAAGGTGGACTCACATCGTGAGCGTCCAGTGGCACCCTGTCCCGCTAATTTCTCCCTGGTCACCCGTAGTCCACTAAATATAAAATATGATTTTCGCACTTAATCTCATTCAGCTCGAAACCACACGACGCCATTCGAGGCTATCACTATGTGACGAACTCTGATGATGGGGCGCCGTCGAAAATGAGCAGTCCCTGGTTTTCTTGACCCGATCAACAAATATTTATGAGGGAATTGTGCTGCAGTGCACTCGATGACGTGGTCTTGATGAAATGAAAGAAAAAAATGTGGCGGGCAAGGCTTCTTGCAGTCGAGATACAAGGGGACAAATATAATATCCCTCCGTCTGGTCCAGTTACAGTAGAGTTCCTCATGTGATGATGTGGAATAATATCATATGAAATAACCGTGATATGGAATGGGATTTTGGCATCTCCCGACCTGGGACAAGCCAAATATTCCACTCACCGTCTTCTGGAATATGGAATAGCCCTGTGAGGTGGATATTCCATTCTGCGGGTGGCCAAAAATGGTAATTTCAAGACTACGTAACATTTATTTGGAATGTTTTGGCCCATAAAATGGCCCCCAGGGCCAGCTTCACTGAGTGGTCATATTCCAAATCTTGCTCCAATTAAATACGTTGGCCTGAAACTTTCTTCATGAACACCTTGGAATACCCTCATACGTGTCTCAGGCAACCAAAACATGAAAAGTGTCAATTGGAATACAACTTCCAGGATGAAAATCAGTGATTCAACAGAGTACTGCCATCCAGACTTGCCAGGCCTTTTCCCCTTTATTCAGAAGCAGTGCATGACATAATTCTAATTTCTGGTGCATTTTGCAGATTTAGATCTTGATTTACAGCTAGGTGTGTTACGCTGCAAGAAACAGCCACTGTTAAACTCATATGCTCCAGGTATAACGCTGTTGTTCGAGTATTCTGCTGTTTACGGGATGCATTCTACCCCTTCCAATGAACATTTCATCCCCACAACCTCTCCCATACCCAACCCATACCACTTTCCCATCCCCTTATTCAAGACCTTCTAAAATGGGGTCTTTTCGCTGCTCTGGCCAAAACTCACCCAGATCCTGTGACAGAGCCGTCCCAAAACAACTAACTGCCTGTCGGTTTCAGTCTGTTGTTAACCGCACCACCGTGTTTGGTGGCCGCGTTATTATATAATCGTCGGAGTTTGAAATTTTGCCATGCCTATTTAGCACTTCCAGGACCCCCATCCTTTGAGAGAGAAAGGAGATTCAAACCCATGTCTGACTCCAAATACATCTTCAATTTCCATTTTTCAACTTCCATTCTCGCGGAATAGAAAGAGCAGATTATGTCATCTGTTGAGCCATCAAAGTTCAAACTCCTGGTTCTTCGACTCTGCCGCCATGAGTTAGGTGAAAAAGTTGCTCAATTTATGCTAATAAATACTTCATATTTGTGAAAAAACTTGTTCTGGAATGCATACCAGCATCCGAATTGTTTTTGTAATTTGTAATAACGCGGCCATCGGTCGATGCATCAACCTTTTCGACAGACTACAACATGTGAGGTATGAGCACTCTATTGTTGTAGCATCTGTTTATAAGAGACTACATCAGTTTCGAGTCTGGGAACAACCTAGGTCAATTCCTGACATAAAAAGAATCAAATTTCCAGCTCAAGCACCCTATCATTGAGCTCACAGGAGATACATTTTGGGAATATGAACTGTATGGTAAATCCTCTCAATTCTAGGACCAGGGACATTTTTCCTTGGGGTATTCTTCAAGGCATTTCCTTTGCCGAGGCATCCGAAACACGTCGCAAACATGTTCAACATGCTGTGAGGCTGATGTCTGTGCTATGCCCTGCACCCCGCCTCATGGCCCCTTCAACCGAGCTCACCTTGACCATATGAACACCTATCCATCCAAATTGGGAATCAAGGTTACCAAATTAGGATTCTCATCAACCACGCTCAGCTTGCAACCACTGTCCGACCTTCCATATCGTGTGCACAACCTGTCCAACCATTGTACCAACAATATGTTATCCACTGGACACTATTATTTCCCGATTCTCGAGTTTTTCCGGTTTTGCACCTCACATACGTTTCTATGCCACATGCCACGCCCCACGATAATGGTACGGTCTGACCAATAGCAGGCATCCTGGACTTTGTTTCCCCTTTCTGCAGCCAGGACACATGCTGACTTGGAACGCAAACCTCGTATGATCGAGGCCCCATCCCTCTAAACCATTCAAAACAACTCAAATGTGAGCTCAATCGGTTAGTCCATATCCAGGACATACAAGCAGTCATCGAACAGTTGATCAAGGACCGCAATCGGTCGCTCATCATTGCGGTGGCTCATGTCCCGAGGCTTCCCAAGAGGAATTGTATGGCAGAATAATGTTGAGATTGGCATGTGGTAGTAGTCGGAAAATTTCATGACAATATGATAGTATGATACTGTGCACTTTGTTGGTCTCTTTCCAATCTCTTTCTCCTAAGCTCATCATGGCCCTAGCGCCCTTTGAACTGCGGCACAGGTACGGCATTTAATGAGTATTTAGGGCATCATCTTGGTGACATTTATTGAATTGAGCAAAAAATTGTGAGGAAAATGCTGTACACCACTGGGTTCCGTCGGCGCAACTCGTCTCCATCGCGGGAAATTGTTTTTTTTTATGTTGATTTGATATACTTTTACAGTACTAGATTTTCTGTATCCTGGACACATGCTGAATTTTTTGTATTCAACATTCATCTGAGTAGGAGGCAAACCGAGGTTGAACTCGTTCTATTTCAACACGCCAGCCTGGAATTAATTTCTGAGCTATATAACAAACCTGAGTTGAAGGATGGTAAGCACCAGAGGCACATGGCAGGCACCTATTACCTGCAGCATTCCGTTACATCACTGGCAAGCAGGAAGTCCCTCATTCAATTCGGGGTCGGGTGATGAGTGTTCGTGACTTGCATTTTTTTTCCCCCCTTTTTTGTTCCTTGTCAGCCTTCTTTCGCGATTGGTTCGATTTGCTTCTGCTCACTCAGACTTTTGTATTCGTGAGAAGTAGTGAATTTTTGTGTTTGCCCATGAACATCTGAGTTGGAGGCAAACCGGGGTTGAAATCGCAGCGGGCCAGCTTGAAATTAAGTATCAATTTCTTACCTATATATTACCCGGAGTTGAAAGATAGACAAGCACCCGAGGCACATGGTGTGCACTTGCTTTACTTAACGTGATTGTCCTCGCATATAAGCAGGAGCTCCCCATTCGATTCGGGGTCGAGTGATGGGTATTCTCGACCAGTGTTGGCACGATTTGCTTTTGCAGTGTGATGTTTTCTGTATTTGTGAGACATACAGATTTTTTTTGGTGTCAGGAATCATCTGAATTAGGGGTTAAGCTTATCCTATTTCAACAGGCGAGCTTGGAATTAGTTCTCACCTATATATTACCCGGAGTTGAGATCGACAAGCACCCGAGGCACATGGTGTGCACCTGCTTTACTAAGAGTCCTATTTCAATGTAAGCAGGAAGTCCCTCGTTTGATTCGGGGTCGGGTGATGGGGGTCCGCTATTAGCATTTTAAAAATATTATTGTTTTCTCGGTCTTCTTCGCGGTTGGTCCGATTTGGTTTTGTAGTCTTATTTCTGTATCCTGGATGCTGGATTTTTTGTATTCAGCATTCATCTGAGTAGGAGGCAAACCGGGGTTGAACATGTTCTATTTCAACGGGCCAGCTTGAAATTAAGTATCAATTTCTCACCTATGTAATAACCCTGATTGGAGAGATAGGCAAGCACCGAGGCACATGGTGTGCCCCTGTTACTTGTAACATACCATTGCATCACTGGCAAGCAGGAGTCCCTCGTTTGATTCGGGGTCGGGTGATTGCTTCCTGAGCTGCCGTTTTTTTCTTCTTTTTTCTCAGTCTTCTTTCATGGTTGGTTCGATTGCTTTTGCAGTGTTAGACTTTCTGTATTCACGAGACATACAGATTTTTTTTAGTATCAGGAATCATCTGAGTTGGAGGCAACCGGGGTTGAACTTGTAAGGGGCCAGCTTGGAATTAGTCTCAATTTCTCGCCTATATAATAACCCTGACTGGGGAGCAAGGCAAGCACCTGAGGAACATGGTGTGCACCTGCTAGCATTTTGGGTTACAGAAATAAGCAGGAAGTCCCTTGTTTGATTCGAGGTCGGGTGGTCCCTTTCGAGTTTGATCCTTTTTTTGGTTGGTTGTTCGAACTCAAGGAGGCCGGTGCATACACGGACAGTGTCTTCATGTAGGTAAAGATCTAGACCAGGACCCGATACACCTGAGTTTAATATTTGTTCAGATTCAGAATATTTGATGTCAAGTCGTAGTCGAGGTACTGCAGCTCGACTTTGGATGCCAGTATATCTCAAGTTTATGGAGGGAGGTAACCACCCGATGGCACATGGTGTGCACTGTTACAAATACAGGATGTCTCAACATGTAATCAGGAGACTAATGTCCCCCGTTCGATTCGGGGTTGGGTGATGTTTATGGAACCAAAAAAGCTTTTGCTGATTTATTTTTCGTTCCCTTTTTTTCGAGGCGCGCAGCGTTGAGGGTAGATAGTATTTTTCAAGATGAGTGTGGATATGCACATACTCTATGGAAAGAGATGAAGAGACGGCACGAAGAGGATGAATATACAATAAAATGGGTGCCAGTGGAGCTCGGAGACGTGCAGGAGAAATAAAGGAATTATTGTAAGTGAGTGAACGAATGAGATGGGAAATTGGGACTAGTGAGCTAACTGTTTAGGGTGGCAGCGGTGCGAGAGAGAACTTGAGATCTCAACGCACGCCTCGGATTAGTATCCCTTGCATTCGCTTAGTTCCCTGAAACGAAACAATCGAGTAACCAGCGCGCGCGAGTTATTGAACGAGGGAACGGCGAAGGGATTCGGGTGATTAGATTGGGGCCGGAATAAGGAGACGTCTTGGTTCTGCGTCCGACGATTGGGCCGACCGGAATGAGGAAATTCAACTACAAGGACGCACTCATCGCCCACTTGAGTACTAGATAGTAGATTTGATTATTACGTGCAATGGCGAGAGTTTGTAGGCGGTAGAAAATTTGCGGAAAAATATACGCTGCGTTTGCTCTGAAGCTGCACAAAAAAAGAGTCATAGATACCAGCCCACGGTCAGAATTATGGAGCGAGAGAGCACCAGCGAGGGATTGGGACTGATAAATGCCCTTACGCTCGCTTGTTTGTCGTCTGGCACTGGGTGCGCTTCGTCGCTGTTCTGTTGTTAGTCGCAGTGCCGTGCTCGTCTGTGGGGGCTAGTGGTTGGCTGCGCTCGAATGTACTGTAGTGGCCCTTTTCAGCTAGATCTTTTCAGCTCATTGTCCTCTGGTGGCGTGATGACGGAAATGAGAAATATTGCTCCTCGGTCTGATTATTCGGACAAAGGGAGCAGGGTGGTTCAGAGCGGGAGTAAGCAACGAGAGAGAGGCGAATCGCGCCAGTGAATCAAGGGGAGCCTGAGGAGGCCGCGATTGAGCTCATCGTCGCTCAAGTCGGAAGACGGCGGGTAACAGTCTAGTCGCCGGATCAACCGCCTCTTTTCTTCTGCACATTGCTCGATTTGCGCCATTGCTACCCTGCTGCTGCACTGCCCAACCAACCACGCTGTGTGATATTGCGAATGAAATGAGTACTGGGCGTAGAAGACTATAGCGAGGACTCATGGCATAGCCTCGACTCGGAGCAGCCAAAAAAACCCGTTTTAAAAACATTACGATTCACTCCCTCAGGCTTGCTCCCCACCGCTGTCACCTCTCCTCTCTCCTCTACGCTGGAAGGCTCTGATGGGAACACTTGCAATGGAGCTGCAGCGGCTGGCGAAGACTAAGGAAGCAAACAAGGCACGGGGGGAGAAGAAAAAGGAGCAACCTGTAGGCCTCTTCATCGACGCCACCCCGCGGAGGGGTGTACGCTGCGTTCGGGATGTGGTGGGCGGTTGCATTGCGGGCAAGTTAACCTACCGCGTCACCTGTCGCTAGTGCTGCTGCGGGTCCGGGGAGTCCGACCGTCCCAGTTTTGG
>JARJLF010001513.1:0-73655 GCA_029378395.1 Mycena leptocephala
CAGCATTACCCCGATTGTATGATTTCTTGTTATGGGTGGGACAGAGGGCATCCTAGTGTCCAACCAAACAAAACTTTCTGTGATTTGGTGCAGTGGTTGTGGAGAGCGACATTGATTTTCCCCGGAAGCCAAATGTGAGTAAATAACATAGAAGCGAAACAGTTCCAAACAAGCTCGTGCATACCAGCCACAGCACTTGACCATCCACGATAACGATATTATTAATCTACTAGTACTACCTCCAAAACCCCCTCTCAGAATCTGGGTTACCCTGGGCCTGTCGTGTGCACCTGCAATATTGATTGGCATGCCTGACAGTGACAAAT
Organism: Mycena leptocephala; assembly: GCA_029378395.1. NCBI lineage: Eukaryota > Fungi > Basidiomycota > Agaricomycetes > Agaricales > Mycenaceae > Mycena > Mycena leptocephala. The sequence goes on from JARJLF010001513.1 coordinate 327, forward strand.
GAATGAGAGGAATTAAAAATTGTCGGGTAGTAGCACCCGTGGATGGAATGACAGGAGGCAGTGCCTTCCGGAATCGCAATCCGAATTCATTGGTCATACTTTCAAGGTATGTAAACGGTCAAGATTTGAGGTCGCATCAGCTGTTATGGCGGAAACGGCCAAAAAAAAAAAAAAAAAACCGGGCAGCGCCCTAAGTTCCGTAAATGGCCGTAATGGATGCTAAATTTTCGTGATTGTCTAACTATAGGCTTATACTTCGTTACAGGTGTTTCTCTGGGAATTAAAGCTGTCCGTCGTGTAACAAGTACGCACAAGGATCCATGCTACAAAGAATTCTGAGGACACCATTCCATCTGGAAGTTTGCGGGCTATCCCCTCAGCGGGTCAGTTTTGCAATTTGACCCGAGCTTAGGTAGGTAGGTAGGTAATATTTCGGCCCAGTGTAAGCAGGTCCGAGGCACGTTCTGGACCGCTACACTAAAAGGGAGATACGTAATTGATGAGATCTATATCATCAATTCCGTGCCTATATATGGAGCTCGGGACTAATAACGGTCTTGTCAACTTTTACTATTTTAGCCCCTGATGTGTCCACGCACCCTGATGTGGAATTTTCGCTGATCCCAAGCGCAATTGCAGCTCTCTTCTTCTAGTAAAAATCCGAGACATGTATATACCACATCTATCAACTGGCAAAATATGGGCTCAATAGCAGTGGTACGACGCACGAAAGAAATGAAAAGGAAGATTTTGTGACATTTTGTGACACTGCCAAACTGCCCGCCAAAATCGATTCCACCTGTGGTTCCACCTTCGGGACCTTCATGTCTCCCTCATTTCATGTCCGAAAAACCCCAAAATATTTGAGGCTATAGAAAAGACCTCAAAGTACTGAATGTTCCCTGCCGAGAGGAAAAAGCCAAGGCTATATAAAGTTATTGCCTGCGATCACTGGCGTGGACACATGGGGGGCTAAAATAGTAGTCATATTTGGGATATGTTTTACCACATCTATTGCAAAGTGTTCAAGTGGTGTATTTAAAGTTCAAAACATCCAAACAACTGGCAATTGAGGCCGCGTGGCACTTCTCCCCTTTGCCGCGTCAAAAACACAGCTACTGATGCAACCAATTTTGTGCCATTAGTGTGCGGCAGCCACATTGTCGCTCATTCGGCTCTTTGGTCTCATGTGAGATGGTTTGAATGTGCAAGATTTCTCCTTCCACCTCAAACTCTACCCACTCTGAGGTATTAGTTCAGTGCAAGACTGATTTTATAATTTGGAAATTCGGTAATCTATCTCCACCTCGGACTACCACTCGATCTCGTCCAATGCGCGGGCCTATGTGACGCCGTCGGGACACGCCTTGCAGATTTCGATACCCTCAAACCTTCAAGCTTCAAGAGACAACCAACTCATATTCGAGACCAAGATGCTTCTTCAACTTGGATATAGCACCTCAAGTTGTTTTGTTGGTATCAAGTTTTCCATCTGCTCCACTCATTGTCTCACAAGCTACCAGTTCTTTGTTTTTCAAGCCTCCTCGAGTTCCCTTGATTGAATCAGCGATTCCAAAGGTATGTGTGCGTGCGCTATCAAGGCGGTGGGAAATCTCATGTCATGTTTGTTTTATTCGATGGTGGATAGATCGTATTAAACCAGGTCGAGCGCGACAAAAACGTCCTAAAACTCCTTTTAACCATCCAAGACGCTTTCAACCTTACGCAGGATGCCGACTCTTTGAGGGGCCGCTGCAAGGACTGTCGCCAGGCAAAAATCCTTGCCGTGATGCTACAACAGGTCTCTGAATGTGGCAATTTCATACAGTTCTATGCCAAAGATACCACCTTCTGTATGTATTCTAGCTCCATTTTCTGTCCTCGCTACTATTTAGCCTTCAGGGAAGCGGCTCTGGCCACGCGGAAGGTCCCATCAAGGACTATCAAAATACTCTCCTCGACCTCCAGCGCCAATTCCTGGCCCATGTCTCCGTGACGACAGAGATCAAAGTGTTTCGCATTCTCGACTATGTGGCGGATGTATCCAAAAAGATCGAGGACCACGGTGGTCTCTAGGACTCAATCCATACAAGAATACAATATTTTTATCAGTTCAGTAGCTCGCGAATGAATTTTCAAGGCTGGGCTGTCAAGTTGATTACCCCTGAGGCTACACGGACTGCGGCATGCCGATCTAATTCAAAAACCTGCCAAGTTTTCCTGTCTGTTTTCCCAACTCAGTTTTCTCCCATCGTTGGATAGGCCGGCCTATCCGGACAGCTACGATGTATATGTCCTATCAAATCCCATCGTCTCGACGTCGCAGATCTCGGTATTGTTGTTATCCTCAGAGCATCTCGACACCGGCTCGGATATATAGTTGCGGACACTCGTACCATGCGCCGCACTCTTGCAGAGAACACTCCAGCACACATCAATTTCAACAGCCCTTTCATTACACCAGCCATGAGCATCCAATAGTAATCCCATGGCATCCGTCTGCTCAACGCTATAATTCTCCCTACCAACAACCTACGTACAGCAGCTATTATTGATTTTACCGGTTCGTCCAGATAATCCAGGCTGCGCATTTCTCCCAATTGTTAAAATTATAGCATCTCAACCGTGGCGGGGAGCAAGGAGGAGAGAAGAGAAGATGGACCGCGGTGGTATTGAACGACAGTGGGGTAATAAAAAACAAAAGGACAGGAAAGGAAACAATTGTAACTATGGGGGAAAGATTTGGATGAAATATGAGTAGGAAGCGTGAAATCAACGATGTGAACATGAGAACAATGTTACAATGGCTCTGTAGCTTCATATTAATCATATCCATCACTACGATTCAATGTTTGCCCTCCAATCCGAGTCTCACCTGATATTAGAGATAAACCTGATATTACGGATAAATAATTCGACGCGGACTACGGCCTCATGCACTCCGACCACTCGATTTTTGTATCGTACAAACAGGAATTAACTCACTCGCACATTGCATTTAACCTGAATCGCATAGACACAGTGAAGACACTTAAACTAGCTGGGATTGAATTCAATCATCACTCCGTCGTGCCGAGCTTCGAGGTGGATGTTGATGTCCTCGCCTAACAGGGGGTGATTGCAGCGCTTCTACATTATGCAGCTTTTGCAGTATCACAATGTGTATTTAATCTAGACTAGCAGTTTGCCCGTGCTTCGCTACGGAAGAATAATCAGTCTAAAATTTGTTTCTGTCCATATTTGAAAGATTCTGTGAGAAATAATGCAATCAAACTTTCTTTTTGTTGCCCTCCCCTGTCTGTGATTCTGTTTAGCTCAGTTAAAATGTGTTCCAACCATGAATACATTAGAAAACATGTCATAGAGCCAGAGCGATGGATAATTTAATTTAAAATGATTGACCGATGGGTTTTCTGATCATATCTCCACAGTAAGACAACATTTTTGGATAAAACAAATTATAGCATCGTAGAAAAGGACCCTCCCGACCGTTCTGCACTATTGATCAGAACAAAATATATCGATGTGCCATCACTCAGGGACAAATATGGAAACGACTGGAGACCCGAATTGTCAAACTCGAGCTAGGATTTTGGGGTGAACAAACCGAATCAGCCGGACTGTAGCTCAAGATGTCCTCTACTACTCATCCTAAACTTTGATTTATGCAAAAATATACTGGGATGTCCCAAGAGAACAGATTCTATACAGACGGTCAGTTTTTGTGGACCGAATTTATAGTATACCTCCGTGTGTTCAAGCTCACTCGCAAAATTCTCAAGATATCTGTTCAAAGCACGAATAAATTGACAGCACGACCCGAAATATGATTTACTTATATTCATCCAATCCCGAAAAATACTCGGTTGCAAGAAGGACAGCCCTGCAAGACGTGTCAGTCCCCCAGTTACCATGTTCCGAGGATATCCACCGGGGTTTGAAGATTTCAGAAATGGATATAAGTGTGTTAGAACGCGCACAAAAAGTCCTGTGACCAGAGAAACATCCTACAGTCCGACATAAATAAATTGAAATCGCAAAAAAATTGGCCCCTGAGTAGAAAATGTTTTAAATCACCATTCCCCGGCCAAGGAGACATCATGGATGGTTTTTCTGCCATATATCGTGACTACAGCTCCTCTACGAGGTGTAGACAAAAATTTGGCCAATAGATACCCTGGCTTTCGGAGTCTGAATCAGAGAAATTCACAAGTCCGGTTACGGTTGTGAACTGTTTTATACATATCTGGACCAACTCTCACTCAAATGATAGAATTCCAAGTGCCAAATTACTCTTCTCTCTTTTTAATTGAATGCCCAATTTACCCCTTATATAACCAACTATGATCTTTGTCAACTGACAGCCTTTTCACTGAGAGCGAATCTTCAATGAGGCAACTTGGGAATATTACCAAATTGCAGGCTGCAGTTCTAGCCAACTCAGCAAGTGCGTGACGTTACTGAGGACTAGCTTAGACGCGAATGCTGAATGCGCATTAGCGTCACTGAGGATCACACGAAAGGATGTGGACAATGGACTGCCTTGATTGTACGGGCTAAGATGGGTTGTCTCCACAGCGAGGAAGACTCTCGTTTATATACGTAGAATAATCTATTTATATGCATGACTCGACTGGAGTCAAGCGTAGCATTGGCTCCATGCCCGAGGCGATGCCGCAGCCGCAGCTCCTCGACCGAGGCATGCCCGACGTTTGAACATAAATCACGTGCCGGTTGAAACACGGTGCGTAACCGCGAGTTCGCGGAGGCTATGCCGTGAGAAAGGCCAAAAGGTGCTAATATCTATCACAGGCGTCCAATATGCCCTCTCACCAACTTTCAGGAAATACAACCCAGAAACAATCGAGCGGCAGGGCGAACAATGTTTGCTTATCGATTCCGCACAAAATCGTCTCAGGAACTGGGCCCGGGACTGAGTTTAAATGGAAATGGGCACAACAAGCTGCGTAACATTGAGATGCCGAGAATCGAATCAATGGCCTCTACAAACCGCAATACTGGGTAGGCCCAGCTGCAATTCTCCAGTGGGGCAATTTCTGATCTAAGGGCTGCGACCCTCGCGGTGGGCTATTAGGATTCTTTTTTATTTTATTTTTATTTTTACGTGCACGGTTTTGATCCGACGGACTTCAGGCGCGATGGACTTAGAATTCTCGCCAACTTCTCGCCTTTGGTGCGCGCAAAAATACTGCAGAAGTTTGGTTGAAAAAGTCCCCCGGCTGGATTCATAGGCCCACGTCTCGCACGCGTGTCAAGTTGGATTCTTCGGCCGATTATTATGACGTATATATAAACATTGTATAAACATGGAAATTCAACTTGAAGTTGCAGGTGCTGAAATTTGGAAGGAGCTCTGAGTCGAGAACTGAAATGAGAAACTCGAATGCCAGAAACTGATGCTCTCAGCCCCAGATTTTTCCGTAGCATCGAGGGCAGGTCTGTAGTTTTAAATAGCACTATTTATTGCCAACCGGTGATATCCAGCAATCGATAGTTCATCTGCACAGGTATGTTCCTCACTGTAGTCATGACTGACAGCTATAAATGTCCGTTTAGTGCCCGCACATAGCTATTGTAGCACCATAGGGCTATATACAGGTAAGTCACAGCTATGACTGCTATGAAGTGCTATCTCGGCTCTATACCCAACCGGCGCGATATTTCCCAGGAAAATTTTCCTAATGATCCCCTGGAGCTCCTGTCACTCTGATGAATCCAAGCGTGCTTGGGTTCGAGGCGAATCGATCCGCTACATCAGACTGTGTTCTAAAGTTGAGGACTTTGAGAAAATACAGGCCTGTGCCAACGCTTCTTTCCCGGGCTCAAGGACGAGATCAAGGACGCTCTCGTCCGGGTACGTATGGTTCAATTTTCTGACACTCATTCGGGCCATGTTGACTTGAGTTTGTTAGACTCGCAACTTGGTTCAAGTTCAACCTTCAAGTGTGACTCACACCCGCACTGAAAGTTCAGATCCAGGTGTTTGAATGCCTGGCTAGATATCAACGGTTCATTTATCAATTCATTTTTAACTACATTGATCGTAGCCCGAGACTTCGACTCTGTACTACGGGCCATGGAAGGGTGAAGCTATGGCCGTATGCAGGCAAGTCACCCTGATTTCGTTCATGAATTCGGTTGACATTATAGTACAGGAACCTCTGTGCAATTTGCACTAGCTCCGTTTGCAGTCAGACCGTAATGTTACTTTATGTGCGGATGCTTTGGCTCGAAAGTACAAGTTGAATTAGATATCCCTTCCCACGTACAACTGACGGTCTTTCCGGACTGCTCATTATGGGGTACGCATTCAGTTCATACGAGTATTCATTTATATATCTGACTGAATTTCGACTCAGAAAAGGTTGAAGTCTATCTGCCCGTGGTTCACTTCGTCCCATCGCAGACATCAGAAAACATCAGACCAGCAGCATCCAATTTTCGCTTAAGGCATCGTTCCACTTGCTAGCATTGCCAGGAATGAGATAGGTATGTATGCATTCAACTCACCTCCGGGTAATCTGCCTCAAGTTCAAGTTTACATTTAATTCATTTGATCAAAGGTGCCGACCCTTGACTTGAGTTGAGATCCTTTCGCAACACAGGTACAACGAGAATACCATCTGGTGAAGGTATGTGAACGTTTAATTCGAGGGATAAAGTACTAGACTTCGTACTAATGGATACTTCAAGAACACAATTTGGCGCTTTAGTGGACAGGTCAGATCTGGTGAGTTCCACGGCATGTTTACCTCACAAAATCTTGAATTGAGCTATTGTTTTAGCCTTCAGTGATTCATACGACGCCTTTTTCGTGTTCAAAGCCGCTGAAGTCGGTCTATAAACATTCGGGCATCTTGGTACGTACGCCCAATCCAATGTGTACCTTTCGTTGAATTACACTGACCTGATATTCCGGGTCTGGATCAGCTGCCGACTCGTCTGAATTCGGACTCACCTTTGCCTGTATTCGAGCGGGGAACGTCACCGAGGTAAGTTCCGCCCAATTTGTTTTTGAATTTTTGCGACTGGCCGCCTATCTTGCCAGCGCACGGGCGGCCGCCCGAGTCCGGTATGGAATCGCGAGCATTGAAGGAAAGGTGCGATTACTCCATCTTGTGTCTCCTCGCGAACTTCTCTTAATTCCGCTCTTTCTGCAGAGCTGGCGGCACGCTGCCTTGGTCCGCAGCAACCTTTGAGTTTCAGATATAGTGTATATACCTTTTTGTCCGTGTGTAGGAAAGCGCACGCATTATTATCTTTGGAGGTAAGCTGATTCTGCGCTGCTTCAGATCCGTGCTGACTTGGTATTTTGCAGATTCGGCCGTGCGCGCGCGCGAAGACTCCAGATTCGCGCAGCTTTGTCCGGAAGTGCGCGGGGAGTTGGGAGACGGGTACCGGTGAGGACACAGAGGAGCGATTCGGTAGCCACCGACTGGGTGCGTATCAATTTTGCCCAGTAGGCATTTGCCTAGAACTAGCGAGAGTTTTGCAGATCTCTCGCGCGCAATGCATTCCGGTGGTAGCAGCGTCGACTCGGTGAGTGTGCGCCGTGCGCTCGCTTGATCTGCGTGTTCTAACTTAACTTTCTTTCTCTTCGGATTCGGTGTGGGCCTCACTGGCGAGCGCGTGCGCCGTCTGAGACGTGCAGTTTGCGCGTGCACGGCTCCCAAGGTAATTTTCATTGCGGTTTCGATTACTTCTCTTGCTGACTTGCGTGCGATTCTCAGACGAGCAGTGCGGCGCCAAAGTCTTGCGGATGGTGCCCTCGGGTGCGCACACGTATCGCGTGGTTTGAGAACGAGTCGAGCGCAGGAGAAAGGAAGAAAATACATATATTGAAATGTACTACTTACCTGCGTGCGCTATTAACTTGTATCGCAGGTACGACACCCATCTTACCTTCCTTCAATTTCGCTGCTAATAACAGATTCATCGCTTGAATAGAATGGTGTGAGCGTGGAAACTTTTGAGAGGAACAGAACGTACCTTACCTCAGACTCCAAGAAAATCCGCCGCGCGCCTGTAGCAAACCTGCGATTTTGCGTGCCGTGCGCGTTCGTTCGCCTTCTCGCACATCCTCACGGACCCGGCGAACGCACGAGAGTACACCCGTGACAGCCCTAATCAACACGGAGGTTTCTGTCTCTTCAGAATGGGAGAAAGTCATGGTGATCTGCCGAAACTTGGTTAGAAAAGTGGATGTGCGCAGGGGAAAAGAGACGAAAAGGGAAAGGAAAAATAGAACAGAACATCTATCAAGACGTCAGCATTACAATTACAAGACATGCCGTCGCTTTGTTCCGGCGTCAATCTATGGACGAAGATAAAGTACGTTCTTGGGAATGAAGTTGCCGGACTCAAAGACCTTTTTCTTTTCAAGGCAAAACCCATTTCTGCGCAACTTTTGAACAACTTGAAAGTGAGATAGTGGTGCAGCAGCAGATTCCCATTCAGATTTTCTGACCCTTCATCATATATTATTGAGGTCTGCAAGGTCAACGAAAAAAAGAGAACTGCTGTAGCATTACCCAGTTAGACGGTGTCGGAACCGTTCCGACACAGTGGTGCAGCAGCAGATTCCCTTTCAGATTTTCTGCCCCTTCATTCCGCTGCGCAGGACGAGCAGTGAGAGTAGGAAGGAGACTGTTTAAGGACTTCTTGGCGCCACCCGGATGTGAGTGCTGCAGATGGCAGTCTGCGTGCGTGTGCACAAAAGAAACTAGCTGTAAAGCCCGCAATCTCCGAGCGTCCGGCATGAATTTGCTGAAACCTGCCCTCAAGTTAGAAGGCTCATATTTTCTTGCTGTAGACAACTCAGATAAATTTAAAACAGCTCAAGAAAACCCAGGTCAGCTCAAATCACTGCATTTTGACAGGTTCTGGACCCACCTTAGCCAAGCCGTTCCCGAGGTGCCTCGGCTACAGCTGTCGAGGTTAGCCGAGGCACCTCGGGAACGGCTTGGCATATCTCGGCTAAGGTGGGTCCAGAACCTGTCAAAATGCAGTGAATGAACTCTAGCTTCCATTCGGACAGAACACTTCCAGTTTACAGAAAGAGGTGGCCGACCTGGCCGTCGACGTAGGTTCTGTCATGCCGCATTCGGCGCTGCCGCACAATCACCCACTCTTCAGTCATGGGTTCATCCTTTCCATTTACAATAAAAGCCATTGAATGGCGAATCTTGAAAGAAAATGGAGGGTGAATTCACACTCCACAGGAGAGGATACGGGGCCGCTTGGTTATTCTACAACAACGGTACAGGCACGGTATGGGTTAAACTATGTCAAAGCTCATAAAATTGGTAGAAGTTTATGGTAAGATTTCATTTGAAGTGATTTGGTCAAGGGATGAGCCCAGACGGCCCCGGCAATTTTTTTTTTGCCGCCACTGTAAATCGATGCCAGCCATACGTCTCCTGTTTTCCTCATTCTCATTTGTCTTACTTAGTCTCATCAAAAGTCAGTGTTCCGTCCCCTACGCCCGGTGTTAATTTGAACGAAATTATACGGTAAATAGTAATAGAGGTCCACTAGATTCCACCTAACAATACACAAGGTATGCACCCCCCCCCCCCTGCTGCTCCCCCACCCCTTTTGCGTTCATCCCTTGTTTTTCTTTGAGGTTCCATTTTTGCTTTATTTTGCCGTCGTTGTAGCTGTTTCAATTCTCACGCCTCTCGCTATCGGCGCCGACCTCTCCCCTTCGCAAAGCCCATCGACTCCTGTAGAGCATGCATGTATGGCTGACAAGCCGTATCGCGAGGCTGTGAGATCCATCCAGTATGCCGCGAACACCGCTCGTCCGGATATTGCCTACAAGGCATGCCTTCGCTTCGCTACGGCGTAGGTGCGGACTCTACTGTAAAATATCCGCAACAGTGGATATCTTGTGATGTGTTGTGGGAATTCCCGACGCTATTGAGTCAGCCCGGTGTAAATACAGCACCACCTGTCAAGAATGAAGAGCTCCCAAGCTCCTGGATTAAGGACCAGGCCCGCAGGAGGAAATCCGAGGAGACAGTTTTGTTCAGAATCGCACTGGCTATCACCTCGAATTGGATGTCTGCAAACCTTAAATCAGTCAAGTGCTGCCTTTTCCCTGCCCAAACCCACTGAACAGCCACCTGATGCAAAAATTCGCAAAAATTCGCAGGTGAATCGCCCAGACAATGTGTATATGGCAATTTCTGTATGTCCTGGCTTCAATACGATGCTTGGATGCCTCCCCATGCACAATAATCAGTCTTTCTAGACCCTCGTAACAACAATTCTCCGCTCACGACTTGTGACACTGCCACAAATTTCCGTTTCTGGCATGTTTTCGATTTTTCGTGCGAGCCGACGAATGGGGTGGGGCTTTTTTAGGGGTAGGATTGTTAATAGTCTCCGTAAGAGTACTAGGAAAAAATCTGGATCAACAACATCGAAACTGAGCTCATAAATCCAAATTTTTCGCGTTTGGGTGTGTTTTAGGCTTTCTGAGAGCAGAGCACGCTGCACAGTAGCAATACTGCCTGGATTGACCTAGATTTTTGATACGATGCACTGAGATTATTCCGGAGGACAGCAAATACCAGGATAGTGAATGGGACTTGTAGTTCTATTGTATCATACACTTGCTAAGGGGAATATCAAACCAATGCCCTGAGCAGCATGCACCCTCTTATTTCTTCACGCTGCTGCGTCGTAGCCCATGGCTCATCGCTTCAATTCTACGGGCATGCATGCGATTCTCGCAAGAACCCTCTCTGTAGATCTTTCATTTCCTTGAAATTTCTCCTTCGACCGATGTCCCCGCCAACAGGTTCGTCAAAGCGCCCCCGGCTTCGACCTAACTTTCGCGCCGCACGGAGCATTCAGCCCGACCCCGTTGTTAGTATTCGGATGAAGCTCTTGGCACACAAGCACACAAGTGCGATGCTTCCAAGATACCGATTGCACCTCGCTGTGCTTCGTTGTCTGACGGGTTTTCCTTTATTCCTATCCTCGTCGATAGTGGCTGGTTCACGTTGCACCATTACTCTGTCTCCCGCTGTAAACTGTTACGATGAGCCTAGGACATTAACTGTCTGCGGAGTACGCAAAGTTGATCCTCACGACACGGTAAAATCACGAATGAACATGTGCCTAACGCGCTTCAAGTTGTCCACCTATTGACCGTTCTTTAACGAGATGGTGGAAATCCTGTGCTCTTTCCCCTTATATCCTTGCTCGTTCGTTGTTTCTCTGGCCTTTTGCCATCTTTATCTCCTTTCGTCCATGGGATTTTTCCACACTTTTGAACCCATGATGAACCACGCACTTCATTTCGGCTCCGTCCGAACTGCGCCGCAGCCATGAACAACCCCCATTCGGATCATCGAGCGGCCGAAACAAGTCTCGTGAATCAACGGCTGTCCAGAGAACCCTCAATTCTCACTGCGGCGCATGTGTGTCATACTGCGGCACGTAGGAAATTTTCATATAAACCGGCGAGTATCCACTGTTGCATTTCACCTCTTTCCGCTTTCCCCTCACTTGCGGCTCATCCCTCAATATGTTTTCCCACCGCTAAGCGGCCTCTGCCACACTCGATAGTGAAATATGTTCTCTTCCAAGCTCTAATGCCTGCTCTCAATTATACCGAACCCAAACTCATTGGTCGTCTTCCTTCCACAATGTCTGGTATTGTTCGCACCACGCAACAACTCAAGATTGGACCCAAAATGGAGCTCTTTTCTGTCTGTTGTTCGCCATCCGGACTGTTTTGCTCCGTTGCGCAAAGGCTCTTTGTGTTTCCCTTCTTTGGCGCACCCGACTGCCACGATTCCTGGCCCTCAAACCCGCAACCCGTGCCGAATGGCTTCGAGGACAAGCTTTCTGGCCATCCACATTCTGGCGGATCGGGGTGTATGATCGTCACTTTTTTCCAGGTGAGTCTCAACGTTGATCTCCTCGCAAAATATTCAACCGCAAATGACTTTCGCCCCCAGGACAGATGCACAATGAAGGGCACTTCATCAGACTTTATCGCTCACCTCCCCACTTGATGTGGCATCTCTGTCGGGGGATTCAGCTGCGCTGTCTTTTATCTGGGTACGCTATCTAGCCACAATCTTCCTTTACAAACTCACTCTCAACGTAGGCAACCGGTCCCATCACCCTTGCCAGCATGCACGACATCGATTTCAACATTTCCGTCCCACGACTATCAGGCTACTGCTGGGGTTCGGTTGTCCTTTATTTAAGATACGTGCGAGGAAATTACTTGAACGCTCGCCTCTGTTCACTATCTTCACCACACGTCTGTAATATTTCTTTGCTATGTTATTGGTTTTATCTCGACGACTCACGAGCAAAGGCTCTGAGAGCATCGCCCGGACAAGTTAAATCTTTCATTTTGAGTTCCAATGCGATTCTGGATCCTACCTGATTCCCCATCTGCCGGAGCGAAGCGAGGCTTATCTTGTCCACCTGAATCGGTTGGGGCATTCTTAGACTTCCCATACATTCAAGTTTTTCTCTGGTTGAAGTCGCAGACCTCTTGTACGCCCGAACTAGCATGAGCGGCAACTCCGCTCGCCATCTTTCCATTCTCTCGCGCCAATCACAACCAAAACAACCTCAGGCTGCCCTGTGTCTGTCTGAAGCCATTTTAAACTCCGCTTTTGGCTAATCAGCTCCGAGTCGCGGGTAAATCTTTAAATTACGTGACCCGCTGTGGTTGGCCTCCTGGTCTAGGGTTAGGGGGTTAGGGTTAGCTACAACAAGCGAGGCACGAGCTTCTCGTTATAGCGTCTGTTTATAAGAGACCACCTCCTGGTCGTACCTCAGTCCTATATTGGGCATAGGCGTGGAAGAGAATCGTCGTACAAAAGAACCACCGCCGCCGCACTACGTACGATTCTGGTTCTTATGGAAGCTTCCAATATGTCCGTGGGAGCCTCATAGGAATCCTAACTTCTTTTTCGCCTTTCTGGGCGCCCGATTTACGAGTCAGTACTTCAGTTACGCAGGAACTTCCAGCAAACTTCCAGCGTCCTCAAATTCTTCGCGAGTGAAGAAGAATGTTTGGAGAATGTGGTAACTTCTTGGGTAACCTTTACTGAATCAGTTCCGCTGTTACGTACATATTCCATAGTGGAATTGCGTTCGATCTGGTGCCGCCACATATATAAGTATGTGTTGGAAGCTCGCCACTGCTGTCAACTTAATCCGCCCTACATTTTCCGTCTCTCCAATGTCTGACCTCACCCTCGTCGGCCCCTCGCAGGACCCTGCCGGTCTGTCCTCGATCAACCTCGAGGAGCTGAGTGCTACATCAACGGCCGAGATCGAACAAACAGATGTCGCCTTACATGCCTCACAGCCCGCCTGTCTGTCGTCGATCCGCCTGAAAGAGCAGATCACGACAACGACAGCGCTTGAACAAAAAGACCAGGTGGGTGGCCAATAGTCTGCCGTTGGCCTCTCGGTACGCTGACCTTGTCTTGTAAGCTCGCAGCCACTGCGCCCATGCTGGAGGATGCATTTCCTGAGCCCGAAATGAGGGTCTACCCGGTATCTAGTTGCCAGCTTATGTTGATGATTGGCGTTCATAAAGTCATAGGCTGCTGTAGTCGTCTGTGGCCTTTCTCCTCACCCTATCACAAACGCGGTTTTGTATGGCCAAGGTATTTCTCTTTTTAGTGTCCCTTACTCCCTCCACAGTCTTCCCGGCTGCGGCCATAAGTTTTGTAATTCTTGCTTGGAGGGCCATTTCGGTGAGCTTCGTGAAGACTTCTACTGCCAGGCATTTAAATATCGCCCTTTCCGTAGACACCGAGATAACCAACCACCGCTTCCTGTATCCGAGCTGGGATAAGCCCGCGCAGGTGTTCGACGCTGACTTCAACCGCGGGACGCCTCCGCACAAGCTCATTCACTATCATGGGCCGCCTCTTCTACACCTCTGTCCAACTTGCGAAGAACCTGTGAGCGCTCTCCCTCACGGTCTCCCATCGGCCATCGACTGGCACGACCCCGCCAAAGAAATGGAGGGCGAAGACATCTCATTTGCGCGCTTTTGTCTCGACCGGATCGATGAGCGCGTGTTCCAATGGGAGTAATGTCAAATGAGTCGGCGAGGAGAGGTCTGTATGGTAGGCCCTTCTGGCAAATATAGCGTAGACTCTGTGCCAGTCTCGACGTTGAGCAACAAGACTGCGGAGGTCAACATAATGGACTTCAAGTCAATCCGATGAAAATTGAATGAGAAATAAAATAAGATAAAAAGGCGGAGGTGTTGCTCGAATGAGGATATACAGGGTGGCGCGCCCACAAAATAATGATGGGAGGCACAGTGGAGTTGATGTGAGGCACATTCGATGACGTGCAACATATCTTCGCAAGTGCCACACATTCCCTGTAATGCGCCTCACTTATCCAAGCGACGGATCACCGACAGCACGTCACGGCGCGAGGAAAGGCAAAATCCCTCTTGATCTCTTACCACCACCTCAGCCTCGCGCTCGACGCGCTCCCGACGCGTCGATGCCCCCCTAGCCTATCATCAGTGCACCCGCTTGCCGACCAAGCATTGCTCGACGGCCTCTCGGGTCGGGATTTGATACGCATTCATGTTCCCTGTGCCCTGTATACTGACATTGTCATACCTGCAAGCGTCGCAGTTTTCCTGAACAACGACTGGATCAAGATGTCGGAGCTGAGGGCGCACGCGACTCAGCTGCTGCTCTCCACGTCCTCAAGCAGAAAGCCCCGGATCCACGCCTCACGTCTTTGCCCGTTAAACTGGGCTAACAAGCGATGGCCTGACTCTGATTGATTCTATACGGACGCACCCTACGAGAAGGTGAACGAGATGCCGTGGAAATCCTGGCGGATTCGGAGGACGATCCTCAGCCTGATCTTGACGTTGAAGTCCCTCAGGCCTCGTTTCACAACCCTTCTGGTATCGGCGTCAGTCTCCTGGAGGCTATTAGGAGGTTAATCATTTATTCATCCTCTATTCACGATCTAACTTGTCATAGCGCACGGCAGATCGATGAAAACATTGCACGTGAAATCGAGGCGACAATGACGTCGGGGATTCTCCCATATCCCCCGAACGAGGTATGTCATCGCGCACTGCGCAATTGCAGCGTCCATGACAATCGGGCGCGTGCATTTTTCACCCGTACGGCGCCCAGCAGCTTATGATAACCGCGGAGATGACTCTGTGTACATATTTCTACTGTACTGGAATGAATTTCCCCTCATCGAAAAAATAAAGAAGGAGATATTGACTTTCAGGGATTTACAAGCAGTGTTTTAAGTTCAGGAAGTGGCGGGAAAATATTCTACAAGTGTCGCAAGGATCGGGGTTGTCGCAAGGAGTGGGGGAACACTGTACAAGTTAGATATCGTGACTGCAGCTCTTCTACGAGGTGTAGATAAACATTTGGCCAATTGCTATCATGGCTTTCAGAGTCTAAATTGGAGAAAACCACAATTCCGGTTACTTTACAGCACTACGAGTACAGTGTGAAAACCATCCATGTTTTTGACCGGTTTTTTCCTGGAAATCACTACAACTTTAAACATTGCTTGCAACCTTTGGAATTCTCAACTTGTAGGTCTGCCTGCAACCCTAGCCGGATGTGTCACAGCTGTTTGCATAATTGCGTGAAAACGTGGGGTTTTTTTTTTTTTTTCGGGATCATGTGAGATGAGGTAAGCCATGCCGTCCCCGGAACCAGGATTCTAAAACATCTAGAGATGCAATGTATGGCCTAGCAACCAACGAACACTTCAATTATTCACTTGAAAAATATGCTATACTAATTATACAAGAGCGCGGCGGGGCGCTTCACGCCCCACCACTTCGGTCTAAGTGTGAACAGGAGCTTAGACTTGAATGGCGAATGCTCATTGGTGAAGGGTAGAATTCCCATGTCGTGAGGTTGTATGAAGGAGAAGTGATGGATGCTGACTGTGCGGCAGCGACCGTCAAGCGTCTCGGAGTGATTCCGTGATGGCAGAAGACTGAGCAGAGAGGAGCCGGCTGCGTGGATCGTCGGAAATTATTCCAATCGGTAGAGCGGAGTTTGCGGAGTTTAAAAGGCTTCGGACGGACAGAGAAACATAATTTTATAAAGAGAGTGATACTGTAGTATTACAATCAATTCGTCAGTCACGCATCACGCCGGCCCTTGACGTGACGGATTTTGGAACTTGGTAACGCGTCACGGAGGGTCTTGACGAATACATTTTTCGTCATGCCGGGTTCAAAATTTGGTTGAAATCGCGCAAAAACAAATTTTCGGAACTGCAGGCGCAGCGCAATTCAACCATCCTATGTCTGTTCTCAACTGCTAACCTGATTTAAACCCAGAATTCCACTCTCTTTACATGAAAAAAAGTGATTCCAGCACTGAAAATCATTGTTTCCTCAGCTTTGATGCTTTCATCTGGAGAGGTGTTTGGTTTGCTCTGTTCACTTCTAAAAAACCAAATCTACATGCCCTACTCCCTGCGAGCGAGAAATCACAGCCAGGGGGCAAATTTTAGCTGTGGACTCCCCATGAGTGAGAACATCACAGCCAGGGTTCAAATTGTAGCTGTGGACTCCCCACGAGCGAGAATATCACAGCCAGGGTGCAAATTGTAGCTGTGGACTCCCCGCAAGCGAGAATATCGCAGCCAGGGTACAAATTGTGGCTGTGGAATCCCCACGAGTGCTTTTGATTCACCGAGGTTCCAGCACTGCCACACCCGATATGGAGAGTTCTGCAACCTCTGGTTTAACAACCAAAGCAGCCATTACAATTTCAAACAGACAGGGCTGCTCAGAATAGTGCTGGGTATCATCTGGCAATTTGCGGCATGCAATTAGCTCTCCATACCAAGTCACGCTTTTCGAAATGCATGGGAATACAAACAAGCTAGGCTGTATTTGGCAGAGATAAGGAAACACTTGAAGGATTTACGCTTCTAGAAAAACGACAGAATGATGGTAGGCTTCGGGTAGAATTGCGGCAGAGTTCGGCTCGTGTAAGTAGGTATATTTCTACAGATGTCCCGTCAAGAAACAGCCAGGGCATGTAATACGGTCTATGGGTTGAATGAGGCATGGGAACTTATTTCGGGTTGGATCCAAAGCGCCTTACCGTATGTTCAACAAACAAACTGTCTTCAGTATAGGTATTTGACTCGTTCTGATTAAATAAATCAAGGCGATGACACGTGCAGAGGTGTTTGCTGGTAGCTAAGGCAAAATTGTCGTACTTGAAACCAAGAAAAAATACATTGGAGTTCTAGGTACCTTTACCATTAGTACTGAACTTCAGTCTTGTCATATACTGTATCTTGGAACCCTACCATTCAACTACCAAACACCGGACTCAAGCAATACTATTACCAGCCGCGTGCTTCCGAGTGCCTATGTCAAGACGAGACGGAACCTTGCCAAACCTCGCTTCGCCAACAGGAATATTGTTGGCAGCGATTCTACGCAAGATTCTACAGAGAATCCATGCCCCAGCAGATTGAATCTTCTTACCTGTTCACTTCCAAGTTACTTTTGAACTTGGACATACTGCATGAAAACACAACTAGAGGGTTCATTTGGAACACTATCTAGGGCATTTTACATGAAGAGAAGTTGAAGAGTCCACTCAATACTGTACTGGACACGACTTCAAGGCTCGCATGGCCGTGGCCCCATTGGTAGCCGATCATCTCTGATCTGGCGGTCAATCCGCATCTTTCATTATTTTCATACCTTTTCAGCGTTTCCATACTTTTTGGGGCCTTTTGGGCAGATTCGTGGAAATTTTAGACTACATTGACTGCATCATTTCATTGACTCCTTGTACGTCAGAATCAACTTCTTGTTAGTCTCTCTTCCCATATAATCTGCAGACTCGATTTTTCAGAAAACCTTTAATTGCGACACCATGAGACAGCATCGATATCGTTTAAAACATGCGAGAACTCCTGAAATCGCTCAAATTTCATGCCACAATTTCTTTTGGAGTGATTCGACTCTCAGAAATGGGCCTAAATGAGCGCGTACAGAACTTTCCGTCTCCACTGTATATTCATGAGGATTTGGGCCACAATCACTTTAGGAGGCAATTGGGGTCAATGTCCAGGACAGATTTATTATACACCAAATTTATTGTGTATGTTTTTGTGCACTCCCGCGCCGCAGTCAGAGAAAATAAAAGAGGAACATTGACCTTCAATCACATAAGGAAGCATTTCCCCTCAGTAATTTATACCCATATTCCAATGCGTTGAGCCCACATTTTGCAAAACCATCGAAGCAGGCCAGATAAGCCGTTAGGTGCAGTAATGACGAGCAAGCAGAGTATTACTTCCCTAGTACATAATACCTGCGCGCTCGTCGTTCTCACTATAACGGCTGGACACGAGCCTAGTACTTCACACATAGCGCCACCACAAAGAACAGCCACGTTTTGGGTTCTACCAGAGCCTCCAGCACTTGAGCCCACTTGAAGTTGTCCGTGGCCCTGGTTCCGGTATTATTAATGATGACTCACTCGAAAGCTTTTTTGTGATCCTCTGGCGAAAGAAATTTTGCTTCGCTGATGCTGTTGGACAGTCTAAAAAAAAAAAATGGTCCCTCAAATCAGTCAATGGAAACCCGCAGCCAGACTCAGAACCAACCAGCCCAACGGATCGCAGACTAGAGAAACCAAAGAACATTAACTGAAGAAGTGAAGTGAAGTAACCCAGTGGATTATCTTTTCGCTCAGAAACGTGTGAAATTTCACACGGGAAAGGTGTGAAACAGTGGAGTGAAAAAGGTCATTTTGTACGTGAAAATTTTCACCATGTTCTGCAGTGAAATTCACTTTTTTACCGTGAAATTCACCCAGTTTAACAGTGAAATTCGCCCAATAAATACGTGAAAATTGAAGTGAAATTCACTATTTCCGTCGACCACAGTGATCCTCCTTTCCGATGACTCTTCTCGCGAGCTTCTGAGCATCGACGACGGCGACGGGATCGGAGCATCCCTTCTTTGACGACGGAGTTGCGGAGTTCTCCGTTGTACCTCTCAACTTCTCTTCCATTTTACGAACTTCGAGAAGGCCAGAAGGTTATTGATCCTTCCACGTGATTATCGTTCACCAGTTGATCTTTTAAGTATGTGCGCGAATTTCGCCCGGTCTTTGGAGCCTTTGCCGCCCTCGTTCTCAAAATTACTTCCAATTGCTTGCAACCGTGCGTCATTAACTACAAATGTCTGTATCAACACAGTCCGTAACTTATGTCTGATGAATTTGAATTAGGTTATTGAAGATTAGCGAGGTCTTTGGGCGCCCGAGAAGGGCGCCCTGCAGCGGCGCCATCGGCGCGCTGAGTATCGTCCCGGGCAACGGATACGGCACGTACCCGCCGTGCGCGATGGGGAAGGGCTGCGGCGCGTACTGCGCGTGCGGGTGGGTCAAAACCAAAGGGCCAAATGTCACGGAATTGATGAGGATGTTAGACGCGGACGCGGCGCCGAGTATCGGGACCTGCTATCTCCCAGAGATGAGGAGGCAGACATTTGATGAGAGGGATGATGGAAACTTGTGTTCCCCACAAAATATGGAGGGCAAAGTCGGAAAACCAACGGTAGGTTCTTGCCAGGCGAGCAAGGGACACCCCATCGACAGGGAGCATCGGTGGGGTGGTGAGCGGGAGGTAGTGGAACGGATCATGTAAGAGATTCTCGGACATGTTTCGGACGACCTCTTGGAATTCCAAGCAGCGATGCATCCGAGTGTTTGGATGTCAAAAGGTGGATGTGGCTGTGGGCGGCGAGAGCGCTGACGTGCTGTACCAATTTGTATGACTGAAACGGCTTTCGGAGCGTGACTGAAACGGCAAGCTTGAGACCAGAAACGATCCCGCTGTTATGCGTTACAGTTTTCCGTTTACAAACGTTTATAAATGGTTTAAACGGTCGAAAAATTCAACCACTGACCAAGGATCCATCAGTGGAGTTCTGGGCATTGTTAGTGGTCAGAATGGTTTCCGATAGTGCCCAGATGGAGTGAATAGACATGAATAAAGAAATTTGATCAGGGGCGCACATCATGGACCAAAATCTTTCCAAAGGGGAAATCTTCTGCATGTTTGATGCCACTCGGCTCGACTGCGGCAGCACGACAACTTGTCTCCTTGGACCTTTACAGCCATCTGAAGACTTTCGATGGATGTTAAGCTCATGAAGTAGGTCGGGAATTTACCCGGTATCCTTCAAATGGCCTCCACCACTGCCGATCTTTTTTCCCGGGAAAATACCGTTTATAAACGTTTGTAAACGTTTGTAAACCGTTTCCGTTTAGTTTACGGGATTCCGTAAACGAAAACTAAACGGTTGGAGCCTTAAATAATATTATTCGGCATGAAAACCACGTTCAGCTGAACCAGCTCCTAGATGTATAATATTACTAGGCCCACCCCTGATGAGCTGGGATGATAATATTACACTCCCCTTCGGCCGAGCGAGGGCCGAGTGATCACGTTTAGGCTCCACTCCGGAAGCTCCGGACCGTTGCTCCCGTCCGCATAATTTCTCCTACACGTGCCATAAACGTGGTCACTCGGGCCTCATGCAAATTCAAACTCAGATCGACCAGTCTCTCTATGAATAATTTGTCTTCATACGAGAGATCGGTTACCGGTCTATGGTTTGATGCCTGCAAAGCTTAAATCCTTCAAGGGCTCCCTTTTCCCTCTTCTATTCCCCGCCTTCCATTCATTTTCATATCTTATCTTGTGTAATTCTGACACGCGCCACAGAGAATCCTACATGGGATACTTCCAATGCAAGTACGCCCTCAACACCGCGCACTCAAGTTTACAAAACTCTACAAGACCGTGTTCCCTGCAGGGCTCGATAGCTACAGGACGCCGGCGCCGAGTCGGAGGGGGTCATCAGCCAATTTGAGCCTCTCAGTATCTGCTTCTGCACGAATGGATCTGCGACGCCGAATTCGAGTGGATCAGCGTTGACATTATCTCGGACACGAGCATTTTCACCCCACTGGCGATGACAATGCTCGCTTCTTCGAATTCCCGTCGAAACACGGCTCCGAATCGCTGAGTTGTTGTGCATCCCCGTTTCCAACGATGGCATCAATTCAATTGCGTGGACAAACTTACAAGCTCGCCGTAGCTGATGCATTGCCACGTCATAGTCCTTTGGAGTGCTGCTCAATTTTGCCTACGTCCTTCTCTCTGGCCTTGTCAGTGGCGTGACAGCCAAACCAGAGGATATTACTGTACTATTTCGATCATTTATTCACACCATGTCACCGATCACCGCAAAAGTTCATTGGATAAGGTCTTCATTTCTCGGCAATCACCCCAACTTTACTATAAATGGCAGTCCGGCGAATGCCAGAACGAAAATTTTGATGTTTTTGAGCCTAATTGGGCCTCAAAACTCACTGTCACCGTCACCTGTACCAAATTCATTCATTTCACGACCCTCTGTCACTTGTCACCTGAATAAACGGTCGAAATAGTACAGTACATATCTTTTGGTGATGTTGTCTTCTAGACCCGGACTGGGACAAAGGCTTGGATGGGGAGTGCATGGCAATCATTTGATACATATGTTAATCTAAGCATACTTAGAACGGGGCACGAGGCACATTCAGATCAGTCAGATTCACGTCCCATGTGAATGGCACTGCTTCTGTCAGGTGCAAGAGGTTATGGAGGTAAACATGCAGTGCGTGTTACTGGGTGTGGTTCCCACTGCAGGGTCCTGGACTTCTGGGGTTCCATAATGGAAGCCAGATGCCATGAGCACCCATGCAAGCACCACGTGGAAAACAGGGTCACCATCACCCTTAACACGAGGTGCTTAATGGCAGCATTCTTACACACCTCATGTCAATAATGAAACTTTGTGTGGTTAGCCCACCACCATCAATGGAAAGCTAGGTCACAAAAATTAAGCGACCCTAGATTCAACATATCGACATCCTAGGGATCCAGCATGCCGAGGCCGATAACCACACAGGGTGTCATTATTTACATGAGGTGTGTAAGAATGCTGCCGTTAAGCACCTCGTGTTAAGGGTGATGGTGACCCTGTTTTCCATAACACGTGGTGGCTGCATGGGTGCTCAGGGCATCTGGCTTCCCGCAAATTAATGCAGCATGTGCATGGCGCTAAGGTATGCCTAAAAATGTGAAATGAAAAGAAATACCTGCGGTGGCATAATAGCAGGTTAAGTCATTATTGCGCATAGGGTAGGATGGCCAAGCATTTTCGCTCAATAATCGTTTCCCAGGTGTCGAAGAGGTGCCCATTGATGGAAGTCGGATCGTAGGAGCTGATATCACCGCAGTGAATTGGTGTGGTGGCAGGATGCAGAGCTTGGTATTTGGAATGAGGTTACGACACTCCAGTGCAGGAAGCAGAATGCGGTCGGAAGTGGGGATAGGATTCGCGAAACGCCACAGCAGAACAGCTCGGGCTAACTGATCGGAGATGCACATATATAAACTGGTGCGCTAGTCTGGTGCACTTGGTTTGGAATTGGGAGAACAATGCAATCGCGCCCCACCGGCCCGCAGCTACCGAGCATCCGCACACTGCACCCGTACCTCCCAGCCATAGGCCCTGGCCCGTCGACCTCCACCTCAACCTATGAGCCTGCACAGACGTCGACGTCGACTCAGAGTCAGGGAGCGAGAGTGTACCCTCCCTCGTCGTATGCGGGGTCCGATGGCGATGAGTGGGGCGTTACGGGCGAAAACGAGCCGCCCAAGAAGAAGCGCCGTCGACAGGCGCTGAGCTGTACTGGTGTGTCCCTTCAGCCCATTCCCCCGCTCTTCTCAATCACGGTGACATACAACTGATGTCGGCATGTCGATACAGAATGCAAACGGAGGAAAATCCGGTGCGACAGGTGCGCATTGTTTCGTTGCTGATGCGATACAATTAACTGAACTAGCTGGTGTGGTAGAACACAGCCGTGTGCACCGTGTGTAAGAAGGGGAGATCAGGCAAAGTGTCAGTGGCATGTTGTCGAACCTGTGTAAGTCGCGTTTTCACTCATTTTTTTCTGTCCTTTTTTCGTGCTATTTTCGTGTTCTTGAAGCTGTTGGTTCTCCCTCAAGCAACAAGTCTTTTAATGCCTACTTCAGTTGCATATTAAGCGTCCTGGCCATCTTCATTTTCCGCACATTCATCTCCGCATTTGGGACCTTTTCCCTTGCTTTTTGTGTGCATGTTTTTTCGTCCTTGATGTGCCTCTCGAAATCGGAGAAAAGAACAAATTTTCGTCCTCCTTTCATTGTACCCTTGCATTTCTTTCAGTTTTGTTGTGGTGCACCAACACGTTCGAACGTGTCTTCTCCCTCGCATTTTCCCTTTCATATCATCCTAATTTCCCCCGCTTATCACTCTTTTCCAGCGCAGAGAAATATGTCCCCCGCGCGCGGAGCACGATGCCCTCTGCGCACGCGTCAACGCACTCGAGGTGTGGACCAAGCAGGTGTTTTCAGCCCAGCTCCTGCTGCCGCGAGTTACTGCCTCGCCCGCGCACACCCACGCACAGGCTTTAGGCGGCAGAGACGAAGGCGGAGGAAGCGCGGTGTAGTGAGGCAAGGGGTTTCGATTGTTCCCTGCCGCAGGTGCGTCGTCGGCGGTGGGCGCTGGTGGTGCAAGCAATGCAGGCAGTTTGCCGACCCATGCCCCCGCCTTCGGCATTACCATCACCTCGGGAGGCGGCGGTTCGTTCTAGTCCTTCCCTGCACACCCCCACATCTCCACTTTTACTTCATCGCCACATGGATCATCAGCCCTCCCCGCCCCGCTCATCCCTCGCGTTCTCGGATATGTAGTTGCAGACATCAAGGAAAATCTGGGTGCAAAACGTAGCCAATGTAGCTTCCGTAGCGCTGTCGTTACCCCAAAATATAGCGTGATGTAGTTGCCCATCAAAGCTATCAATTATTATAATAGTCAATGTAGTGATGTTCCAAGATAACCTTGATGTGAGGAACGAACGGCTTGAGGTTATCGTCGGATAAGTAAAGTAGTGTAAGGATTTGGCTGAGCGTGACGCTATGTGACATCGTCACTCTCCCGCTCCCAACGCGCGTCTCGCTGGCAAATCCGCAAAAACGTTCTTTTCTTCGCGTTAATCCTATGTGACGCGTGTGTCACTCTCCGCAAGCTTCGTGGTCATCCGAGACCCTCGTTCGCGATTTACTTTGTACCAACGCCAGCAACCCCAATCAAGGGCTCTAGGAGACGCGGGAGGCGAAGCAGCACTAATATGTTGAAGCTATTCGTGAGTACGAGACGCTTTTCTACGTCTTTTCTTGCCACCCCGCACATTCCTTCCCCGTACTTCATTCCGCGTTTCTTCCTACCTCGCGCGTACGGGAGCAGTCCCGCTGCTTGCGACCATTTTTCTATGAGGCGTAGCTTCGCTTTCAAGCAGAGTCCCCCCGAGAAAACGCTGCCGGTTGCAGAAGTGTATATACAGGCTCACATTTGTCAATTCTTTAGCACTGTACAAAGTTGATGAGCCACAAATGAGGGGAGGCAAGGGAAAATTGGAGGCGAAAGTAAGCAATCAACAGACCGATTTACTCCCGCTCATATCAAGACTCAAAACTGTATGAATGCCTCGGCACCATGGCACCACATGCGCCTTGCGGGCAAATTTTGATTTTTGCACGCATTTTCCAGCCTTTTCGTGACTTTTTGAGAACATTCGAAGATCCCCTCGGTGATCTGTGACACGTACGAAATTTTTCGTAAATTTCGGGGGCCGTGACGCGTGACATACGAATTGAACGAAATAGTACAGTATATAACATTCATATCACAAATGTGTCTTGATATTTGGGTATTATTAGCACTCATAGCACCCAGACAGCTTTGTGAACAGGTATTGGGCTGTACTGAACTCATATAACGGTGATGACTTGCTATGCCATAGACTCTATATAACTAGTTCTTCAGCTTCATCTCTCTGCTCTCCCCTTCTCCTCTAGTGCAATGGAAGCGCGCGGAATGACCGTGCAATACTCTCCGTTGTACAAGATACCACTTTTGACGTAACTCTGAATTTCAAGCTGAGTTCAAAATCCCTTGTCCAAAAACTCACCATTGGTTTGGCACAATGTGAATCCAACGGTTGGACTGGGGAAAAGATAAGTTTCTCATCACGGCAATTGTGGCTGCACTACGTGGCCGTGGCACTCGGAATTTTTTGTGGGCAAAGATCGACAAACGCATAGGCAGACGTCGGCGCACTGGTCAGCCTACGCATCTGCCTACGGGGATCCGGCAGACCTGTGCCTACGGGGGGGCCTGGACGCAGTGACTGTCACGCTGTGACACGACCAGGGTGGCGAAATTGGCCTCAGTTTCATTGATGAAAAGTCCGCTGGGCCACTTTTCTGAGGCAGCCAGTTTGTCCAGGGGCATGATCAGAGTAGCCTCAAATTGTTTTATGGAAATTGATCTCAGTTAGCGACGACTGAATTAAACGGCCCTGCAGCGAAATTGGCCCAACTGTGAATGACTGGGTCAGCCGGCAGAGCCACTTTTCTGAGTGCTTCAAGAGATATCATTGGGGTAGCCTCAAATCGCTTTACGGAAACTGATCTCAGTTCGAAGGCCTGCGGAATTAAACGGCCTGCAGGGTGGCGAAATTGGCCTCAGTCTGAGTGACTGCTTAATTGATGAACAGCTAGCTGGGCCACTTTTCTGAGGCAGCCAGTTTGTCTAACGGCATCCTCAGAGTAGCTAGCCTCCGCTTGTTTTACAGACATTGATCTCAGTTCGAGCGACGGCTAAATTAAACGGTCTGCAGGATGACGAAATTGGCCACAGTGCGGTGAATTGATGAATGGCCCGCTGGGCCACTTTTCTGAGGCAGCCAGTTCGTCCAGAGGCATCCTCAGCATAGCCTCAAATCGTTTTACGGAAATTGATCTCAGTCCGAGCGACGGCTGGATTAAACGGTCTGCAGGATGACCAAATTCAACACAGTGCGATGAATTGATGAACGGCCCGCTGGGCTACTTTTCTGAGGTAGCCGGTTTGTCCAGGGGCATCCTCAGCGTAGCCTCGAATGGTTTTGCGAAAATTGATCTCAGTTCGAGTCGCTGCTGAATTAAACACCGGACTTTGGTCAAAATATTATATGTAGTCGCGCCAATCTCCCTCTTCATGAGATTAAGCCTGTCTGAAGCCTTTTTAAACTCCGCCATTCGTTATGTAGTCTATAGTCTATTGAATAAAATCAGTGTGAAGACATGTCCGTCTGAAGCCTTTTCAAACTCCGCTTTTGGGAGATCAGGCCCGAGGCTTTGGAAGCACTCGGTCCAGACCTTTGGAAGCGCTCACTAAACGGCGCTTCGTCGGGGCTCCCAGCCCCATGATCAACTTTAAGCGTGCGCGCCTATAAAAGTGTACATAAAGCCAAACACCGCTTTGCTCGGGGTATCAGCGTTAAACTTTCTAGGCGCTAAACCGGCGCCAATGATTTAACCAACTGTTTGGTCGCGTGCGCGCACCTATAAAATTTTACACAATGCCAACCATCAGCCCACGGAGTATTGGCAAAAATGAATTGCCGGCACTGTTGGCCAAATCACTTCAATTAGATTTTTGCATTGACATGAATTTCATGTGATTTTCGATGGTTTGGCCCGTACTTTACTTGCATTAGTGTCTCCCAAAAAAAAAACCCCTATTTTTTCCTGAAAACTCGAGCACATGATGTATGGTTTGCATCACCTGAAAAATCTGGGTAAAACTGGGGCCCACAAAATTTCAAGCATGAAGTAAAAGTGTTCCTTCCCTGATAAATAAGACATATTATAGATAAATCAGACAACAGACTTCAGACAGGCGTAATTTTATAAAGAGAGAAATACTGGCATAAATTAATTGTGGGCTAGGTGGCCGCACTTCTCATTGCCACTGTACATCTCCTCCGCATAGCAAATTATGTCTCTGTGTTTGTTCGGAAGCGTTTGAAACTCCACCAACCAATCCACTCTGCAACCTTTTTTCGATTGTCCTGATTTTATTATTTGTTTTCTTATGCAAACGGCTGTAAGGTTTTGCATTTTTGAATTTGTGTGATCAATAAACGGTCCCCCGAGCGCTTGTATCTATATAAGAAAAGCCGTCGGCCGTTCCGGCCGAGCTCAGGCTTTTTGCCGCGTGCCAGTCTGCACCAGCGGGAAAAGCAGACTCGGATGGAAACGGGGCGAAGGCTCGGAACGCGGATCCGGCCGAACCCATACGCAGCAGGAAACCCAAGCGCACAGAGTGACCCGGAGCAACCACGAGGAGCAGGGCTCGAAGAGCGAAGCTCGCGCGAGGGAGCGAAGTGCCCGAGAACCCCCACGGAGCGCAGCGACGAGGAAAACTTTAAACAGTTACGAAAAGAATAAATCCAGTACATTGTTCATCAGCAAAATGTATAATTCGTCAATCGAAAGACAACGAGTCTGTAGTTAATGAGTGCCCGTGTTCTGTGGCGAACTCCCGGAGGCGCGCGTCCCAAGCACGCATAATAGCAAGTGGTAAGATTAACTGAAGGCGACACCAGTAAATTAAGAAACAAAGGGACGACCATCCTCCCAACTTCATGATGTATTCTGGCGCCACACCGAGAGTCAGCAGCTCCAAAGACCCTCCAATGCGGTAACCGTGGCCAAAAACCAGTTCCAATTCCGCGGCGGCGTACGCGGCAGCCGACGCCTTGAGGAATGCGTCCTTCAACAACGGTTTCCACCCCTTCGCTGTACGATACGCGAAGAGCGGCGTGTTCGGCGGTGGTGAGTGGTTAATGCGCTCGTGGTTGCGGAAAGCCCAAACCGGGCAGAGGTCGGCATCAGCTCCGGTGACTTCTGTGAGTATGCACTCGCCGCCCTCGATCGTCGTAGTCTCTGTCCAGACCAAGTGGATGCCGCACACCCCCCGCCCGTTGACAACGTCGGTGGTGATGCGCGTGGACCGGCACGTATCGTGCGTCGTGTCGAACTTTGCGGCCGACTTGAGGACGAGCTCCCCCAGGCGTCGGCAGCCCTTGTAGGCGGAAAGAGCCGTCGACCACGTAGACGCGCCGAGCGGAGAATCGAGATCAAGCGTCGCTTTGAAAGCTCGCAAGTGTGCCGGCGTAATTGGACCGCGTGGAGGGCGTTTGAACTGAACTCCGCGTCGGTCTGCGGACTTCTTGAGCGCTGAGAGCCAGACGTCGTCGCCACACCACAGGGCGCCGTTATAGTTATGCCAGAGCCCAATGCCGTTCATCCAGTTCCGGATGCACTTGCCCGGGCAAGAGCCCGCCGCGTCCGCGACGAAGGCCGCGAGTAGGGCGCGGCTTTCTGGCATGCGCGCCTCCTCGTCCAAACCCAGACGGTCGCAGAACTGTGTAAAGCGGAGCAGCCCTGATGCGTATGACTCCCTCGTGTCCTCCACGTGCGTTCCCAGCAGGCCCTCAAAGACCCGGGCTTGCAAGTTGAGCGGAACACCCGCGTTGTCGAATTCCCTCTGTGTGCGGAGCGAGTATGACGTCCATAGTAAAAGACGGCGGTCGGCAGGAACGTGTGGGCGGAAGGCGCTTGGCTCGATAGCGTTACCAGCGCGCAGGCGACGTGCACGCTTGTCTGTCAGAGTTGAAGCAGCCACCTTGCGGACATCGAGCATAGCGACGATAGGATCGGGGTGACGTGATGAGCTCGCCACTCTTTCCGAGGCGTATTCGCTGCTGGGAGCCGCGGTGCGGGCGGTCCGTGCGCGAGGTGGGGCTGAATACGATCGCGTCCGCGCCCGGTGGGGAGAGGGAGCCGCTGGTGCCCGAGCGAACGTGATCGGGGTTACTGGCCGAGAAAAATTACTGAGGAAATCTGAGGGAATTAATCTGGTTCCCGTTAATGCCTAGGACAGAAACTAGGTATGCGACACGCACGAGGACGGCTGCGAAGAAGCTCCGGCACACGTCATGTCTGCGAGCAGTCCGTCTGCAAGATCACTAGACAAACTGTCGATGTTCGTCAGGAAACACCGAGCTGCATGCCTTGCAGGACGTACAGAGTGGATGATGGTCTCAGATGACCCGCGGCCATGCCGGGTGAGACGAAATCTACGATAAAGATGTCCCTGTGAAAAGGCGGGTCGCGGTCAGGTCACGACGTCGTTGCGCGCGTGCGGGACGTACAAGAAGGGAAGGGGTTCCGGGCCCCCGAAGCTGTGAGCATCAGAGAATGTGTTCGGCCGACGAAGAGCATTCCTGCATGAAATGCATGGTCAGATGCAGCCCCCGAAGTGCGTTCTGAGCACTTACGAGCGGCAAAAGGGTTCCGGGCCCTTATCTGGATTGAGCGGTATGTGGTTCTGAAAGTCGGATGCGGCGGCGATGGCGCGGGAGAAAGGCGAGTTCGGTGAGATGGGTGTTGATGATGTAGGAAGGCGCGGCGGTGAACCTGGCGGCCCTACGGGGGCGCCAAAAGAATCGCCGAACAGGTCAATGCCCGCGTGCATCTGCCACGAAAACCTGCGCAAGCTCCGCGGGGAGTTTAAACTTGCGTTTGAGACGGTTTGCGGGAAGGAGGTGGGACGGCAGACCCCGTGACGGCGCGTCCGCCAAGTTGTCCGCCGATCGAACGTACTCGATCTTAGGGGTGATGGCGCACCCCGCCGAGATCGTGAACGTGCGACGTGCACATAAGTTGATGTGCACATTGGGGGAGCGCCCCTTCGTGTGAGCCCCGATCGCACCCTTGTTGTCCGAGCGGATCAAAATATGCTGCTCGCGGTGCCCCAGCTGCTCCAAAAACAGCATGCAAAACTCGATCGCAACCGACTCGAGCCAGCAGATATCCGTGCCCGGCTTCTTCCAATCCGGTACCAGCTGCAGCGCGTACCACTGCTCGCCGATCACGACCGCGACGCCCCACGAGGTGCTGGCGTCAACGTGTATCCCGAGGTCGATCAGAGCGCCGCGAGGACGAAGTTGGCGGTAGAAAGTTGTATCAGAGAGGCGCGCCCTCCACCACTTGAGCGCCGCGAGGCTCGAGCCGGTGAGGTACATCGAATTGAAATCATTGAAGTGTACCATGGCGTTTGAGAATACCGCCAAACGTGACGAGCCCTCCGTATACACGAAACAAAGATAGCAGAGGCAGCCGTGAATCTCTTGCAGCTCAAGCAAAGTGATCTTCACGCTGCGCTCCCCCTTCTCTATCATCTCGACAACGTGGGCGAGGTTCTTGAGTCGCTTCTCCTCCGGGTAGTGTGGGGTGCGGGTACGGGTACGGGTACTCTGAGAGTATACCGTACCCCAACCCTCAAAACCCGTACCCGAAACGGGTGAGGGTACAAACCCGTACCCTTCAACCCACGGGTTCAAAGAGGTCAACCCGCGGGTACACCCGCAAGGGTTTGTACTCGCGGGTCTGTAGGTAATAGTTCATTTTTTGGCCAAATTTTCACTATAAGTAATTGCTGTTCGTTCATGCACCGTATTTGCATCTCAAATCTTAACACAAAGAATATAATGGATAGATTCAAAGGACCACTACAGGACTATCTCATTTTTCGCGAACCTTCTTACCCGCTCCGCTATTCTGATCCTCAGCCTTGCGCTTCTTGCCCCCAATCCCCATCTGCTCCTCAATTGCTTTAACAATATCTTCATCTCCCACAAGATCTTTCTGGCTCCAGCTGCCGAAGCATAACAACTTGCGGATGGACTTTGCACTAAGACGGTTGCGGGTGAAAACAAGCAGATGACGGCCACGGGAGAACACGCGCTCGACCGCTGTTGACGTTGCTGCAAATAGAGGTTAAAGTTGAAATATGAGTCAAAAACAAGACGTACAAGGAACACTGTGATAATCGAGTGCCATTCTGGCCAGTTCGGGCCAAATATGACGCCTCTCCCACCACCACTTGAGTGGTTCGGTAACACCAGGCTCGAGGGGCTCACTGAGATATTGCTCCAGATGGCTCTTCTCCGATGCACCTGACGGAAGGTCAAGATCAAGAAGACCGAACCAGTCCGACGTGGACGCATCTGCGGCGCTTGAGGATATGCTGGCCTGAAATTATTGTAAGTAATGTAAAAGGGAAAGGGAAAGTTTGTTGAGACATACAGCGTCACCGTCGATGATTTCGATGTCATCAGCTCCCCCCCCAGCCGCACGATACATGTCGTATTCCTCCGAGACAAGGTCTTTTGCAGTGGCAATCCAGGTATCAGCCCACTTGCGCGACTTGAAGTATTCCAACTTCAGGCTCGGATGAAGGACTAGAAATGTTCATGTTAGCAAGGTCGAGACCCATTGGAGGAAAAACACGCACCCATAGCGATACGATAAACATTGGACATGTCGGTCGCAGAGTAGTATTTGTTCATGGTTCTCTTCGCGTGCGCGAGTGAACAACACGTTTGGTCCGGGCTGCGGGTTGAGTTGAAACGATAGTAGTGGTGATGAGATCGTCGATTTTGTCCATGGTGGTGATGACATTCGCAATTGTGCTTCTGTTGTCCGAGGAGAACAGAAGAGTTGCCTGTTTAAAGATCTGAAAGACGCACAGTCAGTAAGATGAATGACAATATGATGAGACTATGCACTCGCCTCAAGGGTGTAAACCATGTCTTCCACAATCATCCAGTCGCTGTCCGAGAGCTCGTATTTGCGCAATGGAAGGTTCCGATCAGCAGTAACCGCGTTTACAACATCTTTGTACTGCACCGCAACAACCAGCATATCATAAGTTGAGTTCCATCGTGTGCGTACATCCCGTGGTAGAAGTCGCACAGCCATGTTCTTTGTGCCGCAGGCACTGCGCCAGGCAGGGAGTGCCTTTGTTGTCGAGTGAACCAGTGCGAATGAGAATTTGCGAACCTGGAAAGACTGAGTTCTTGAATTGAGTCTGGAAAGCATTGGACATACCCGAGAAATGACCGCCTTAGCCTGCTTTGTCTGCTCAATCACGTCTGCCTTCTCCGCCTCATCCATATCATCCCATACATCCTCCTCACCATCGTCATCAGCCAGAGACTCCCTGTCCGACGCGTCTGCAAGATCGGGGAGGGAGCTATCATCGTCATCCAAGTCCAAGGAGAGCTCCGAGGATGTGTCGTCATCTGCATCGCTCTCATCGTCGGTGGTAGTGTTGCCATTCTTCTTCTTTTCGGGTGGTTGGAAGGGAAGAAGGAAGGACTTGACACCGAGGTTCAAGGTGTGAGTGAAGCAGCGTACGCGGTTCTCGGGCTGGAACGAGTTGTTCGGGTTGGTTCCGAGGGCAGTGTTCTGTGTATCATTCACAGTTGCGTTGTCGCCTGTCCAGCCAAGGATCTGAGGGCTCCAGTAAATGCCGAGAGACAATTTGGATCGGAACTATGAGGTACCTTGTGTTGCAGACCAAAACGCTCCAGCATTGAATCAAACTCGCGTGCAAGAACTTCGCCCGTGTGCGACTGAGAATCAAGATTAAAATCAAATAATGCTCGCATGTGAAGACACACCTCCGGAACCTCAAAGACATCAAGCAAAAACACGAGTGGCTGGCCCTCGTGCTGAAGATGAACTGTCCAAGCCACAAAGGCACGGTGATTTGGGGACGTCCACGCATCAGTTGCAAAGCTGACCCGACCGTTATAGTTCTGGCCCCAGAATATTTAGTACATGTTCAAGGGGCTAGAAATGAGACGTACCTCTAGCATGCGTATAACGCGCTGTGAGCAGCGATCAAATGCTGCACTGAGATCACGACCGATGGTACGGCGACTAGGGATGGTAAGCTCTGGACGACCAGCCAGAAGCATCTCTTTGAGCTCGCGATCTTCCATGATCCTGAAAGGTCGATTGGCCTCTGCAAGCCAGCGCACAATGTGGGCACTGAAACCGTAAGTATCTCTGGGAAAAAAGATCAACACCGAAAAGAACATACCGAAACTCGGGCTGAGTGTGGGTGCGATGTGAGACCTTGACTGGACGCTGGCCGGTACGTGCAAAGGAAGAAAATATGTTCCCATCCCGAGACGCATCTGTGGTGACACCAGCAAGACGGGACTTGACGACATTCTTGCCCCAGCAACCCTCAGCATGCTTCTTGAGATTCGATGTCGATGAGCGATCCGAAGCCTTGGTACCATCGAGGTTGGTCTGAAACCGTTGGACGCCCTTGAAACCTGCGTAGTGAGGAGAATAATCAGCATAGAACGAAGTTGGGAAAGCAACACGCACCAGAACGTTTCTTGCATCCATTCGGGGCAGCACAGGTGAACTGCTGGAAGCTGCGACCTTTATCGTCCTTCTTTGTGACTACATCGGATTTGAAAAATTGATAGATGCCAGATTTCCACTTTGCCTTGGTCTCATCTAGAATACAATGAGAACTTGAATTTAGACGAAAGGAATGTTTCACACCATCGACTTCGCCGGTATTTGCGTCCGAGTGAACACTAATGGGCTCATCCGTCTTTGGGCTCTTCCGACCCCCTGCAGCCATTATTAACACATTGCACAATCAAGAACGACACAAGACTGACCAATTGCACTAGTAGCCTTCGAAATTGCCTTTCCGGCCTTCTTCTTGACTTTACTGAGGGTATCACTGAGCTTAGAGGCAACACTGGATGCTCGAGACGCAATGGACGAGGGCATGGCAGGAAATAGGAAGCTGGGTGCTTGTATCGGCCAGGCTGGACAAGCACCCTTTTATAATGGCTGGAGCTGAGCTCCTATCAAGGCAGACTCCTTTGCTGATTGAGCAGCATAGAATTGGTACCTGTTTTCAATTCAAAAGTGGAGCCAAAGAGGAGTTCTGGAAGGCGCAACATCGGGTCAGGGCAATTGAGAGGGGACGAGGTACAGTTAGGAGTATTTCAAAAATAGTACCCATACATCGGCGAGAATTGCTTAGAGAAGAGAGAAATAGAGAGGACTTGAGGCGCGCCTTGCAGGCTATTTTCAGATCATTTTCAACCTGCTCACTAGGATTGTCGCCCAGTCTACCTGAAGGGATTGGTTACTGACTGACGTGAACAGCCCGAGCGATCGGGTGTGGAGCAGAAGACTTAGGAGGTGGAAATCATCGCAGATTTACCATGACTAATCCAAGGTCCGAATGCGATCAGTGATTACATGATAAAATCAAAGCGGCATTCGATGCCGCTTTCTGCCACTTTCAAAGTTTATGGCTACTAAGTTGGGATGAGAGAGCTGGTTGAATGCATGCAGCATATTTTACTCTTTCTTACCTTTTGGTCTGAATAAATCAATATTCACCTCCTGTACCCGCAAATACCCGTAATACCGCGGGTCGGTTAACGGTATTGTCCGGGTCTATCAAATTGCTGACCCGCTACCCGGACCCGCCCGACCCGACCCGGAAACCCGCGGGTTTTACCCGTACCCGCGCCCCACACTACCTCCGGGAGGGAAACACGACGGTGCAAGAGGTCCCATAAGAAACCGAAGAAAACGATGATGTCAGAGAAGTTGGTCCCAGTCTTCGTAGGGTGCCACGGAACGTTCAGGTCCGCAATGAGGGGTTCAGGTCCGCAATGAGGGCGGCTATCGACCAACGGTCGAAGCGGTAGGTGCCATCGAGACCCAGATAGCGTATGACGGACAGGTCGTCCTCATACTTCTCCTGATCCGCGTCGTCACCTGTCCCCCTTCCAGATGTCCACCATCGCATTGGCAATCTGCCCAGAATTGCTGCTAGCGGAGGACATCCCGAAAGGGTGACAATGGTCCAGATGGAAACGCCCCTCCCATGCTGCGACAAGGAAAGGTTTGTGCGCTGGAAGCACAGGACACGTCCGATGAAATGCCTTGATGTCGAACGCGCATGCCTGAGCACCGTCCGGAGCGTTTGCTATCTGCCAAACTAGTCAGCACACGAGCGAACGCAAGTGGCTTCGATGAATATGAATGTTAGGGATCCGTGACACGTTCCCGATTCGCGACACGAACCCAATGGGCGCGCGGTACGACACGACGGCCCTGGCGCGACGCGCCATCAGATGAAATGCTGCGACGCATGCATTTTTTATAGACCTGCGGTACGGACGCGATAGTCGCAGCGTGACGCGCTAATCCTGAAAAGGGGTTCTGCGACGCAGAAACCCGACGCCTGCGGTACGACGTGATGGCCTGACGCAGCGCGCAGGAATGGCGTAGTGCTGCTACGCAGGCACCTTGAACCCACCATCATCGGTCCCGCAAGGAATACCAAAAACAATAAAATGCGCACTCGGCGCGACGTCTTCCGGAGATTCCGTGAAGTACGCGACGTAAAATATCGCGTAGTTCAGAAAATTCACCCGAGTGCGGCCAAAGAGAATAGATAGGGGAAAAATAAAAAGATATAAATGTGCGACTCACTAGCTCGGCCATCTTTGCAGGCATGTCAAATTTTGTGGGAAAATCACTCTTGTCGACGAAGTGATTGACTGCTGGTGTGCCGGAGACTTCGTCCGCCTTTGAGAGGTGTCGGCAGACGCGCTTCTTCGGAGGGAGCCCCGGCCCTTGTTCGTTCGACGACACGATCAAGGGGGAGCAATAAAACGGACCCCGACATATCCGCTCCATCTCCTCCTGCTAGAAAGGACCCGACATCCTGCCCGCAGCGAGCTCGGTATCGAGGTACTCCCGCACCGTCTCCGGTTCCTCCAGCGGTGTTCTGTTATTCGGTATGATGATGGTGCGATCCAATTTCGGCATACGGCCTAGCGGGAAACCGTCGCGAAGATGTTGTACAAGCTGGGGATAGGATTGTGCTAAATTGTGCTTCTCGAGCTTGCGCTCGAACTCATCAGCGTTATACGGTTGGACGACGACGTCGAGCAAGAAAGATAATTCGTCGGCCGCGCCATTCGGGGCGGGCCGATCATGCACATATTCGAGCAGATTCGGATAAGCAATAGTGTGTGTGGATAGTTTGTTCTCCAAGAAATAAGGTGCCATCGAATCTGGATCAAGGTATGAAAACCCCGTTCCGGACTCGAGTACAGGTAGGGTCGCGGGATAGGGCGGGGTGAGGCTTTCCGCACAAAGCGCACACGTGGACGCGAACGACGTTGCTGTCCCCACTCTTGTGCTTCCCATCGCACTTCCCGTTGATGTTATATTTGATGCAGATTGACGCGGGTTCCCCGTCCTTGAAAGCGGCGGCGGTGTGGAGCTCTTTCCCGACCATCTTGGAGAAGAAAGGTGCGCCGTCCCGAAAGGATTTTAAAGTGGCGGGGTGCTCGCGCGCTGAGTGTCCATCTGTACAAACAAGACAAGCGGGGTCCTTCATGTGGGCGGGAGGCGCCTCGGACTGCTCGCGCGATGGAGCTGCCGAACTACCTCTACTGCCTCCTCCGCGGCCGCGCCGCTTTCCTGACGCAGGGTTACCGTCCCCGTCGGACGGCCGTTTCTGTCCCTCCCTGACGACTCCGCGTGCGCCGGCGGGACATGCTGCGACACCGACAATGAAACCGCGGCATAGTGCGTGCTGACGCAAATCGAGAGCTCGCTGCTCCACGAGACTGGATTAAAAAGCGTGTTGAATAGCACATGCGCTCGCAGCTCGAGCTCCAAAGGGTACCAGACATGAAACAGCTCATCGTACCATCTGTTTGCGGCGAAAAACTGCAGGTGCTTCGCGAGCTCTGAGGCGGGTGTGGCGATCGTCGCGTCGTTGGTGCTGAGCTGGGAGACCGCCGTCATCAGGTTCTTGGAGCACTGGCGCCATGTGCTGGGCGTCAAACTTGTCCAGTGCTCGAGGCCTCCGTGCAGGTCGGTCATCTTTTCCCAGTCGATTACCTGCACCTTTGTCACTTTCAGCGTGGGCGACGTCTGCTTCGGGGTGTAAGGCACGGATGGGACGAACTGTGGGTTCCTCTCGGCGTCGCGCAGTATGCTGTCGGCCCACCAGTGAAGCGGAGGCCATAGTTTCTGGTTAATGGATTCAAGGAAAATGGCGGGGATCGAGACGACGTCGCTCAGAACGGATGAATACTGCACAGGGTTAACCATGCGCAAAGAGCCGATGACGGGAACAAAGGAGTTGGACTTATCCTTCT
The DNA here is from genome assembly GCA_029378395.1 of Mycena leptocephala. NCBI lineage: Eukaryota > Fungi > Basidiomycota > Agaricomycetes > Agaricales > Mycenaceae > Mycena > Mycena leptocephala. Next base: position 37,415 of record JARJLF010001513.1, read on the forward strand.
CCTTCCTCGCTTTCTCGGATGCCTCGTCCTGGACAGTTTTCATATGGAGTTCCGCGATCTTCAAGATGACGAAACTGGGCAGGGGCCCTACGGCACTAACGACGTCCTTGCTAGAAGCCATCAGCTCGATCTTGTTTCCGATGTACGCGTAGAAAGGCTCCAGAGGCGCGCTAACGTCCAGATCGCCGACTCCAGCCGTGGTCGCGCGAGCTTTTTCGTAGAGGCGTGTATGATCGACGCTGATCGTGTTCTTCTTCTCGATACGAAGGTTCTCCTTGTTCTTCTCTACCAGATTCATGTTCGCGAGGGGAGGAGCGTCCGGTGGAGTCGTCGTGTGCGCGGTACAATCGAAAGACGCGTCCAGTGGCGCAGGAAGACCGCAGCGTGAAAATTGTGTCATACTCGTGCCCGAGGATGAGATGAGTGGATGAAAGAAAAAATCGGGGATTTTGCTGAAGCGTAGCGACGAGGACGAATGTTTTTCGTTTGAGAATGAGGACGCGGAGGCAAAATCGAAAGATATGGCTGTGCCGATGCAATCATACTATTGGCGTATGGGAAAACGGCAGCTCGTCATGCGAGATATCTAACTGATCCTCTCTACCTTGCCTCCCACTAAGGCCGGCTCGTTCCTCGCCTTGCCTTAGCTCACAGCAGGCTTCAAAATAAAACAGAATGAGTCTGTACTTTGTCTTAAACGGCCCAGTATTGGTTGAGCTGGGGCAATTTTGTTGATGACGCCCAGTGTCCGAGTTCTAGGTCACGGGTCAAATCCTGATTGCAGGCCTCGCAACAGGACCTCTTCTTGTCATAGCGGCTCGAAATGTTGTACGGTTGGACTCCTACATAGGAACTGTAATATACATGAAGGACAGGGCAAGGCGGGCGCAGCAGAGCTAGTCTACCGACCTTATGCATTATGAGAAATCTCACTGTAGCTATGTCTCATTTCAATTCGTACAGAACTCATTGAGATATGGGGGGGGGGGGGGGGGGGGGTTAATTATACTCGCGTGGTCCACAACCTGAACAACGAGTCTACCGAAGACAAACATTGAATCGGTCACGAGGATCAGAAAATGCCCAAAACAGCATTTTTCTGATTCGCGCCTTCGGTACTGCCATCTGCTGTAAATATTAAGGTAGATTGAGGGTATAAATCTGCCTCGATCTTGGGGCATCCAAGTGTCAGTAAGATTTCCAATTGAAAACTTCATTGCCTGTTTACACGGGCAAGATAAAATTGCGATCTCCCGTTGAGAAATCAAGTATTGGTAATCTTTGGACTTCAATATATTGGTATTGTTTCCGGGTCTCTTGCATAATGGTCCATAGTGTGGCTTTGTTGTTTGCGAAAGAGCGGTTGGCTAAGCGGAAAACGGGACAGCAAGGGCCGAAGCACGCAGCGGGGCCGGGGCGGGCGTGGGCAGGTCCCACGAGGACCCGAACCTGACAAGCGAGCGAAATCGGCCTCGCTGTGCACAATCGCGCCCTCTACCACCTGGGAGTGAATTGGGACACGTAATTTGCATCCTGTTGAACCACTCCACAACTTAGACCTAGTGAATTGGCCGAGATCTGGCCGAGATAAGTATGTGTGAAGTATGTTTGATATAGTTCGTGATAGTAGACCGCAAAATTTATAGACCACCATAGTTCAGATGAATCACCTGTCTGATTTATATACAAGCCCTGGATCTATTACATTTATGCTATTTGTCGAATGAATACGAATCTTTCTCCCCCATATGACAATATTTGAGTCATCTTGAAGCAAGAACCAATGACGACGGCACAAGAGCACTAATGTCCATCAGGAAAAACTGAAATGCTATGAAGTATAAGGGTGGCTATGTGGGTCTATCGTGGTCTTTCATGGTCTTTCAAACTGACGGGCCGTCTTTGAGTGTCTATGGTTGTCTATGATGGGCTATATAACTCCGGTCCCCACTATGGGTGTCTCTCAGTTTCACTAGCCATTTGAAAGGCATGACCCCGGTACAAACAATGGAGTGCCTCGGGGGCATGTGGGAAAGGGAGGATATATTTTAACCGGTCGCCCCCGCAGGCAATATTTTGGCGCCGGAAACCCCACCAGTGGTCCCGGCCGTATTGCCGCCACCCCACCTCCAGTGCAGTCGCTGCCGCAAACGCCCGTTCGACGTCTACCGCCAGCATCGACAACAGTCACTCCGTCGAGTCCACTCACGGAATCTGTGCCCTCCCTGCCATAAACACCTCCGAAGACTCGTGGTAAAAAGAAAAGGTTTAAAATGTTCATCCAGACCGACGTGATCTAGTCCAGGCTGCAGCTTCAACTGTCAACATTGTGGCCACACTTCAAGTGGGAGATCTCTTCATTTTTACATTTCGCAGGGAATGTCCCGGGAAGAATTTCTGCTATCCTTTGTTCGTCCCCTAGCAGTTTCTTTCTCACTTCCACACCGAATTCGCAGCCATTAACAGCAATTTATAACACTTTTTCCAGAAAAAAATTAATAGTTCTGCTCGGGAAATTCCCTCGATACTCATCTCATATGCCACATAAATTTTAGTTTGATGTCATAGAGTCAGTCATTGTGGAAGGCTGGAGGCTGGACCGACACAGAACAAACAAAGAACAAACAGACATTTGTTTGGTGGGGGTTGCGGGTCACCACATACTTATAATACATGAAAGACTTTGAAAACACCCCAGTGGGGCAAGGAATTTTCCGGCCGTCATATTGTACTCAGTGGATGCTGCCATTCTCCGCGGAACACTATTTATATCGCTTTATTGTCGGAGTTTGAAATTGTGTTTACTTATACTTCTACTCGTCATCACCGAAAGTAACCGGAAATTGATCGATTTTGACAGATCGTGTGAACTGGGTTCAACCATACCTTGCCACCAGATACCTACAGATATTAGCTGCCAACGTCACAACTTGTTTGGGGAGAACTGGCCCAGTATTGTTCCATAGGGACCAGAAAAGATTAGTAGCCTATGTTCGAATTATGGCATTTTATCCAGCAGTCGAAAGAAACTTCACAGAGAAAATACCAGGAGCCTGAAGGCAAAGTGGGGTACCTTGCAATAGATTAACAGACATCTCTGGTAGATCCTGGAATGGTTAGGTTCTTAATTATGTCTCAGATTCCTGCGGCAAATTGCACCATACCATTATCTGTCATATTTCAGAATTACTTGTTGAACAGGTGATTCAGATGGTAATTGGTCAGGTAGAACGTCATGGATGTATAGAATGATCACTCTAGAGTGCTCCAATCACCGCTGAAGAGTTGGTTCTCGGGTGTCGCAGTGAGAAAAAGAATGTCATAGCGACGGACAGGACGTTGTCGCTACCTTCTAAGGCACATTCAATCTAGTGGCCAAGTTTTTTTTTTTTTCAATACCTACAAATACCCATTGTCCTTCCAGAATGAAAATAGCAGGAATGGAGCCATACACAGCTTGAAATTCGACTTTTGTGATAGAAAAGTGGTGAGAAGCCCAAATTCTGTCATTCGATATCAAATTGCAGGATCTGTGCATTCACCCTGGCCGTTCTGATGCATCATTTGAGTTAGAGGGAAGTATACAGAGATTTGGCAAAAAGATTTAGCAGAAACCAGGAAGAGACCCTGAGCAGAGGAGTAGTTGTATGTTCAGAAAGTTTGTCAATTCTCGAAATCATGTCAAACAACAAAATCTATCAGATTTGCCTAAATTTGTTATATGTTGTACCGACACTTGAGCTAGATTTTTTTGTCATAAAATAAATGCAAGGCATTGAGATCTCCTTGTGTAGTGGGGCTGCCGAGACAAAAACGAATATAATTGATGATTTTGGACAGTGGGACCAGAAGTTGCAAACCTCATGAAACATTTCCTACGCAAACATATATGGTACAAGAGCACGGTGGGGCGGAGGCTCCCTAAAACCCGACACAGCGACACATTTCGTAAGTCCGACACGAATTAGAAGATAGGACACACCCTGTTGATATCTCATAAAGCCCGACACACTCCCTGAAATTTCTACGTACTTACTTCCAACTTGGGATCGCGATCCTCATAGTGATGGGATCACTTTCAACCTCATATGATTTTTGTGTGCCGGCTGCCACTCGCACGTATACCTCGACATTACATAATGCAGAGTTCCGCTGATTGAAATCGTCCATTTCTACTGGGCGTAGGTACCAATAATGTGGTCATATTCTGACTATTACGCAACTGCGCATTAGATGTGCCCCTCCCTAGTGCATTCTTTATCTTCCTCCAAAACCCCCCTCCAAAAAATCCTCCGTAAATGGGATACGAAGCGCATCCCGACGGCCCCTCCCCAGAATATGTGCCTGTGAATTCTCTCGGTTCCCGCCGGCAACGGCGTACGCGGGCCTTGAGGGCACCCCAACGTCGACGATCAATTCCTCGCGTCCAAGATGCAGGGAGGAAAACTAACAAGAACTGATACTAGGACGCACCGGTCACCGAAAATGCCCCAAAATATTGGCCCAACATCCTTCAGCTTTGACTCGCGTCGGGGATAGTGGTTGGAGAGAGTAAGAAGCGGCATCACGCCGTGACACAGAATTCAACCATTCCCAAACAGGTCGTGTCGTATCTCCTGAAAAGTGTGTCGTTTTTGCTGAAAACTGACACAAATGTGTCGGCCTTTGTGAGATTTCACGTAATGTGTCGTATTTTGTGGCGTGTGTTGGATTTGCAAGGTGTGTCGCGGTGTCGGCGTTGGTACAGTAGGGGACAATCAAAGCCCACCTATCTTATAGCGGGTGAACGGCTCTTTTTTGAGTAAATCTGAGGCCAGATTCAGATCCGGCCCGTCGAAAGGAGCCTGAAAACATACCTCCGAAGTTTTTCCTACGAGCCATTGTTTTTCTCAATATTTTGGGCCGGTTGAACGGAATTGTGTGTACCCCTTTTGGGCCCCCGGAAGTGGTTTCTTCCCAGATTCTTACCAAAACTGTTCATCAATGCTTTTGGCGCTGTTCATCACCTATTTTTTTCCGCCGGAACGGCTCAATGGAATTATTAGTTTTTAGGGATCATGACCAGCTCATTGAAAGGAGTCGATTGCCGTTTTTTACGTTATTTTAGCAATATTTTGGGTCAAATTTGGAAAAATCATTGAATTGAGAAATTCTGCTCGTGCCAATCTCTTCATTTTGGTCCTAATTCTGGGAACGGGCACCGCCCTTGATCGCGGTGGCAGATTTGTACTTGTTTGGTTGATAGAGAAGCTTGGTTCCAGTTTCGCAAGCGCATCAGCCCTTTACAGACTCATTTTGGTGCTTTGGACACAAGAGAATGCGGGAAGGGAATAAGAATAAAAATAAAAGTACTGTGGCGGATTTTTGATTTTCGCCACTCACATCAAAATTGCACCGTTTCGGTCAAAATCTTGATAGCCTTTTGACAACAAAGGACGAACTCAAAATTCCGGCACAGTACTATTGTGAAGGGCTAGTTACCAATAGATTTCATCGCGGAAGAGGAGAGATTTGTTGAGAATTGAACAATTGATGGACATTTTACCGAAATTGAGTGAAATTGATCTCTGTGGTAAGGGAGGAACTGTATTTGCTTCAGAACCTGCTCAGAAAAATCCAGGATGCCTGTATATATTATCCGAGATGCGCTGGTATGCTCAAAATACATGCCGAAAATCTTCCTGGACAGATCAAGTTTGATCAGGCGTAAAAACCCCATCGTTTTGTCAAATCTGCATTAATCTCATTGCCTCAGCAGGTAAAGTTGAGGAGAAATAGTCCCGCCACATAAGTACTTTGCTGATTTTTTGTTTTTTCCCTTGTTGTAAACACCGGACCGGAATCTTCGGAATATTCAGCAAATTCTGAAAATGTGGGTCAAAAATGATGATTCCGGTGAGGTAATTCGATGGAAATTGCATTTACCTACAATATTTCCTGCGAAAGTCAGCAAATCTAGCTACATTTGACGAAACATGGATGTTTTGCCATCACAGGTTGGAGCGTTGTGACGAAGTGACATGCGTGACAAGCTCGTCGCGCCGGTTCGATTCTGAGCTCAAACTCGGTTGTATGGTCTTGATTTTGATATTTGAATATTAAATTAAACACTAATAAAGTGTCCTGGAGAGTTTTTAGAATATTCTAAGTACTTTGGACTTTGGCTATTTCATAGGGTAATCGAAAAATGTGGAATAGTATAAGAAATTTCAACGAGATCACCAAGTTTATGGCAGGGCCTGATAGATATGAGAGAAACAAACATTTTCTCCCTTTACGTCGAGCCCATAAAGTGGGCGCGGAAGCCGGAATACGAGGGAACAGTGGAGCTCGAGATTTGAAAGAGAACAAACAAGTACAAAGCTGCCACCGCGATCAAGGGCGGTGCCCGTTCCCACTAATTCATGCAGAAACAGTTTCCCAAGCCGCCCGGCCCGTAGGGGACAATCAAAGCCCGCCTGTTTTGGATGCGTGGGAAAATGTTATGGGCAGGGTAGATTGGGCCGGGCAACTTGGAAAACTGTTTCTGGATGAATTAAGTCCTAAATGAAGAGATTGGCACGAGCAAAATTTCTCAATTCAATGATTTTTCCAAATTTGACCCCAAAAAATTGAGAAAAGTCATAAAAAATCCCTAAAATAACGTAAAAAACGGCGATCGACTCCTTTCAATGAGCTGGTCATGATCCCGATATAATCCGATAATTTCATTGAGCCGTTCGGACCGAAAAAAAATGATTTGATCGGAACATTATTTGCTCCAAAAACAGCATAGCATGTCAATTTCTTGGCATTCCCGCCTTCGCTGGGCGACAAACGGCGCCAAAAGCATTGATGAACAGTTTTGGTACGAATCTGGATTAAAACCACTTCCAGAGGCCCCAAAGGGGTACACACAATTCCGTTTAACGGGCCCAAAATATTCAGAAAAATAACGGCTCGTAGGAAAAGCTTCGGAGGTATGCTTTTAGGCTATCTGAATCTGGCCTCAGATTTACTCAAAAAAGAGCCATTCACACGCTATAAGATAGGCGGGGTTTGATTGTCCCCTACTGTATATCCTTGCGTCCCACCACTTCGGTTGACATTCAAGCTGATGGAAATATAGACAAAAGAGGTTAAATGAAGTGGAAGAATCTGGACGTGCGGGACCAAATCTATGCCAGGCGGCTGTGCAAAGGGTTTGGTGGTATTGTGTCGCAGGCTTAGATAACGTCTGCATCAAGACCCAATTTCCCACCGGAGCTAGTACTAGTTAACTAGCTCTAGCATTAGTATTTTAATAGCATGCTAGCTTTCCTCTAGTGGTCTTGGTCCAGTTCTTGATCTTTGGTGGTGCACAAGTCGGATTCCGGACCAGAGTCGGCTCCTCCTCCTCATCGGTGTCTTCGTCCTCAAATTCAGCAGCCCTGGTGTCAGAAATCTACTTAATCATTTCCACCCGCCACATATAGGTTACAAAACTCACTGTTAATGAATGATTGGCCTTCCGCTTGCCAATCTGTTTCGTCGTGTGTCCCTGCATCTTGCAGCAATTCCTTTTGGTGTAGCACACAGCCTTTGCAGTAGTTAAAGTAGTGGGAGGCGTTCTGGAGCTCGTGCAAATTATGGAAGTATCCTGCCAGAGTGGCGCGGGACATGGTAGCTGGGTCGTAAATCAAATTGAAATTTTCTTTAGCGCCAAAGAGATGCCGGCACGGTGGCCCGGTCACCGACTGGACCGTGAACCCTTAAGCTTCAGCCCGCCAGGGCTTGACCCTTACGTTAAGGCCTTAACTCGCTTAAGGCATTAACCATTAAGTCAACACTGTTGGGAGTAGGCACGTTGGAATCGCACTGAAAGTCCGCACCTCCAGACAGCGTGCTCGACTACACAGCACCTTGCAAAATATTTGGAATATGCTGGTGGTGTTTGCACCGGTTACGGTGTCCGCCAGTTAGGGCCTCCGCCCGCGACGGTTCGACGGCACCCGTCAAACGGGCGCCGTGCCCGTCCCCTCGAGAATTTTTTTGCCTCTTGTAACGGCCCGTCGAACAACGGCCGTTAGAAGAGGACATAAACTACTGCGCATACATTCAATTGAATAATAAATGTATTTTTATGACTGCCCACCCTAAACTATCACAGTTCCAGTTCCGTCCGTGGCGAAGAGACGAGTAACTGCTAGTAAGTCTGCCTACGAAGTCTTGTCTTTAACTGAATATAAGCGCGGCGCGAATGTCCGATGGTAAATCGCCATTCAAAAAACATATCTTCTTTCCATACGAATCTCTGCTGAGGAACGACGACAGGACATCCACCATCTCGAATTTGGACTTCAACTTCGCCGTTACCTCCAACCGTCCATCCTTCACATCTTTGAATCGGTGAGGACGATATTCGGCATGACGTTTGGGTGATACGATGACGACACATTCAAGTTCACCGGTAGGAGCTTTTTGATATCTGCAGCGCGATGCAATGAAGTGGAGTAGTACTGGATTGCTGAAGGATTCGCCGTGGCTCTCCAATCGAATGCTCTGCAAAGCGGGCAAAAGTCCGGCGTATCCCGGCTGATCTGTGAGAGCACCAAGGAATTCGTCGTTAATGAAATCGTGCTCCCTCTCCCCCTGAGGCAGAGATACGTCCAAATGCTCGAGCAAAGGGACAGCCCCGAGATATTGTAGGACATGATTCTGGCATCGGCCCTCCCTCGCACCCATGGTTGCCATAGATCTGACAACGCACCGGCGAGCCGGCCCATGGCCAGGCAGCCTCCACGTAACGTTTGTGTTGGCACATCGTGACGCAGAGTTCAACCATTCAACTCCAACAGGCCCATCTCTCCCGGTCGTTGGCCCATCGACTGCCTCTCGTAGATCGGTCAACACAACCGGCGAGGGCGACGAAGATTAATGGTCAGGATTAGCGCCTCCGTTGTCCTCCTTTCGCGCCAGGATGCGAAATACACAGTTGAATGAATCCTTTAGTAGACCCTACGATGGGTTGACAACATAAATGAATTCAGAGCTTCGCGGAGTTCTTGAACTTTGACCATGAATAAATAGTGCCTTAGATACGAAGTCTTTTGAGCAGTAGGTTTGTCTGACGAGTCGACTTCATGTTGTAGCCAAGTGCCCGGGCTAACATCCAGCCTGCCGGATGCCCTGGCTACTCCTCGTGTAATCACTATCAAACGCTGCGAAATTGGGGCCAAGTGAAAGTGCCGCCAACTGCCGCTATTGCCGCCAGTGGCGGCAGTTGTCGGCACTCTCGTAACTTGTAGTCGAGGAATGTACAATTAAAAGATAGATATATGCTTTGCTATTCTATGCCTGTATCTAGTACAATTTTAGCTTCAGCTTGAATGCAAATAGAATGTCATTCAATGCCTCAAACTCAGCATTTTGCCTTCGTGTTGGCGGTAGTTGGCGGCAGCTGGCGGCAGTTTGCATGTTTGGTGGGCGGCAATTGGCGGTGATGGTTTTTTTCGAACTTTTTGAGCGGAGGTAAGGAACGTAAATGCACAGCTCTGAAATTCCTCATAATGCATAGGATTTTGGATCCCAACAGTTGCAGCAGCTGTGATTGAATTTTACCAGAAATTGTACATCATCAAAATTAATTTTTTACACGATTCGCCATGAAGACCACCTAATTTAATTTAATTTTCTTTTCATAGTCTGACAGCAGGGGAGTGTTGGGAAACACACATGACCGTGTTCTCCCGGCGCGTTTCACAAACATCTCCGCCCTTGTGTGCAGAGCACGTGAGATCTCGGAAAGATGCGCCATCAGAAGCCATCAGCGACTTCGGACCGAAAAGGATCAAGAGAGGTTTTTTGGGCCCACACATATTTCTATTGAATTAGGGTTGCCTCCATTTTACCGAAGACTTGGTGTGCCGGCTTGACAATAAACGAAACCCAGGTCCCACAAAATGCTCGGTTCGGCGCGAACAAAAGTCGCCCGACTGCAGTGACCAGAATCCTTTGGGTGGCTCTTCAAGTTTTTCGACAGGAAAGTCCTGCCGTACGAGCGAAAAAATAGAAATGGCTCCGGAACTAGCCTCCAAAGGTACGTAGTTCTCATGGTAGCGGATCACTCCGAAAATCTGTATCAGCCAATGCCGACAATCATTCTTTCCAAGCGCCTAAATTTTAGGACCCACAAACGCGAGGGTCCTTTCCATTTTGACCCATGAATAGGTGGAATAAAGGGAACGTCGATGAGAACCCACTCCACCCCCTCCTTCTGTCCCATGGATAAGGATTATTGTCGGTTTCTCGACCATGAAACACCACACTCCCCGGACTTTGGTCGGTCATGTATTCGGGGGTAACCATAGATTCATTGATCCAACCAAGCGTCCACGACTTTGCCTGAAAGATACGTGTGTGGATCTCGTCCCATTGGTGAGCGCTTACTTTTCCGTACGCCATCACATTCACGGGATCCAAAAGGTTCACATAAATTGGAATTGCCGCTGGAGTTGCCGGGGTGTGCCACACTTGGCGGCGACATGCCGCAGATGCTGCTGATGCTCCGCACATTCGGTATGTCCTGTGCCGTGTGCGCCGCATCTTGAACCCAGTCAGGTGTGATGTGACGACCACTGGTCGTCACGAAACGTTCTCAACCTTTTCCCGCTGTGGTGAGGCAGCGGCCATCACAACCCATTTATGAACCAGCTTAACTTCCTCACTCGTCAGTATGGGTTATCAGGTTTGCATCCTAAAGGGAGGTTTTCTTTTTCCTGTTTTTCATCTGCGTGTGTCTGTTCACTGAACGTCGTATGTGCTCAATAACAGGCCACACCACTGTCCAGCCACGCATATATTCCGAGCGATGGGGAAGATTTTGGACTCTCCGCGGATGTCGACTTCGAGGCATCACGTGCATATTCATAAGCCAGATTAGGACAGTCGGTAGCAGCCTGTCAAACAAATCTAGACTAACACGGACCCCGACTTTTTGGAGACCAAAAAAATCTGATAAATTGAGAAAGAATTATTGCCGCAATAAAAAAGCTCGAGCGTGACTGTCGATTTGAATGAAATAATACAGTAACTCGGGCTGCTCTTTGGCTGTTGGTCAGGTCCAACAGGGCTTTTAACCGGATGACCCACCATTCCGACGGCCGGCCAGTTCAAGGATACTCAGCGTCTGTGTGACTGTGAAGGAAGAGCAAAGGAGGACTCGGGAGCGACCGCTCGGCATCTTCCGCTCCGCCGATGCCAACACCTTGGTTTGTGCATCTGCGGTAGTGGATGCAAGTCAGGGGTGAAAGCCCTTCGGGCTTTCCGGCGCAATGCATCCTGCGCGATACCCATCCAGGATTCTCATGCATTGGCCTTGGTAATCTATAACATCTACAGCAGATTGAACTGCATGAATTTTATGTGTCACTGGGAGGGATGGTGGGCAAAGAAAAGTGAGCAAGTCTCAAGAAGAACACCGTCGATGCTGGAGGGACGATGGTCGTGGAGCGGAAGCAAGAAGCGACGGTGTGACTTCCGACCGACAAAACCCTATTCTCTCGATCTCCCGTTCCTCGATCACACAACCCCGTGCAGAACTTTTCGCCGCCACTGTAGTATGACGAGATGGGTGTGGGGTTGAGATGGTACGGCCAGAAATCAAATGAAAATTGATTCTTCAATGGAAAGAAGGCATCGGCTGGATGAAGGTCACCTTCTCGCAGCAAGAGTACTTTATTCCCCGGATGCAGACGAACTTCGTGTGTTGAGTTAAAGTTTTCTCTTCCTGTCGAAGGTCCTATCGTCTTCCCAAACTGTCATGGTACGGGTTGCTCTGAGATTCGAGCAAAAAGGATACGAGGCGGGACGAGCGGAGCGGGGGCACGAAACTGGTGTTGGAAAGACAAGACGAGTAACTACGTGGCAAGAAAATAAAGACCATAGTAGGTAGGTAAGCTATCTACAACTATCTATGCCGCAGGTGCGTCAAAACCTCGTCGGGGAAACGTGGGGGAACCCACATTGAGGAAAAAGCTACTGGACTGAGATGCGTGCATTTTGTACAACATTCAACCAGGGCCGCTACAGAACACTTGCATGCAAAAATCAGCCTGGCCACCCATTATTGATAGGAAAATTCATTACCAACGAGGAGCAGAGATGCTGCGAGGTCAGAGCGCCTCCTTCCCAAAAGCAAGCCACAAGCGTCGACAGATCAATGTGCGTCATCGAGAGCCGGGGTTCATGTGACATGATTCTGGGTAGGGCGGCGCTCGCATCGGAGACTGACAGGACAGTCAACACCTGGGTGCCAAAATCAGACTGGGCACCCATTATTGATAGAAAAGTTAATTACCAACGAGGAGGAGAGACCCTGCGAAGTCAGAGCGCCTCCTTCCCCAAAAGCAAACCACATGCATCGACGGATCAATATGCGTCATTGAGAGCCGGGGTTCATGTGACATGATTCTGGGTAGGGCAGCACTCGCATTGGAGACTGACAGGACAGTCAACACCTGGGTGCCAAAATCAGCCTGAACACCCATTATTGATAGAAAAATTAATTACCGATGAAGAGGAGAGATACCGCGAAGTCAGAGCGCCTCCTTCCCAAAAGCAAGCCACAAGCATCGATGGATCAATGTGCGTCATCGAGAGCCGGGGTTCATGTGACATAATTCTGGGGAGGGCAGCACTCGCATCGGAGACTGACAGGACAGTCAACACCTGGGTGCCAAAATCGGCCTGGGCACCCATTATTGATAGAAAAATTAATTACCAAAGAGGAGCAGAGATCCTGCGAGGTCAGAGTGCCTCCTTCCCAAAAGCAAGCCACAAGCATCGATGGATCAATGTGCGTCATCGAGAGCCGGGGTTCATGTGACATGATTCTGGGCAGGGCGGCGCTCGCATCGGAGACTGACAGGACAGTCAACACCTGGGTGCCAAAATCAGACTGGGCACCCATTATTGACAGAAAAATTAACTACCAACGAGGAGGAGAGATCCCGCGAAGTCAGAGCACCTCCTTCCCAAAAGCAAGCCACAAGCATCGACGGATCAATGTGCGTCATCGAGAGCCGGGTTCATGTGACATGATTCTGGGCAGGGCAGTACTCGCATCGGAGACTGACAGGACAGTCAACACCTGGGCGCCAAAATCAGACTGGGCACCCATTATTGATAGAAAAATTCATTACCAACGAGGAGCAGAGATGCTGCAAGGTCAGAGCGCCTCCTTCCCAAAAGCAAGCCACAAGCGTTGACGGATCAATGTGCGTCATCGAGAGCCAGGGTTCATGTGACATGATTCTGGGCAGGGCGGCGCTCGCATCGGAGACTGACAGGACAGTCAACACCTGGGTGCCAAAATCAGACTGGGCACCCATTATTGATAGAAAAATTAATTACCAACAAGGAGGAGAGATCCCGCGAGGTCAGAACACCTAAGGAGGCCACAAGCGTTGACGGATCGATGTGTTTGTTACCAATGGCTGTGTTACCAATGGCCTGTTGAACCAAGGCAACGTGTCCGTATACTTATGAGGTACAAGGTGGGAGTTATGCAAATACTCGTGGCCTTATATCTTTGGAGAGGGTTTCCGGGCTCCGGTTGTCCACAAAACCGGGCCGAATATTTCATCTAACTTACTAAGTAATTGTGGACAGCATTTGTGAATGTGTGTCATTGAGTAATTCGGGCACACGTGCGAACACTGCTCAAAGGTCGTTTTTGGATGAAGTGTCCAGAAGACCGGTACCAATCCCCTCTGAGGCTGGGTCAGTAAATAGGAAATTCCGTCGATATGTGTTTGAACCAAGTTATTCACACAATAGTCCTCAATGGGAAAAGACTTGTGGCAGCACGCCGATCAGTCGCACTCTCGCTTTCAACCCATGCAAGCGGCATCCAATGTCCCTCGACTATTCGGTAAGCCTTTCCCGTTGGTATTAGCCTCATCCATAGAGTGCCTGTACACTCAGACTACTACACTGGGGTTTCAATTCCCATGTTGGCATGTCCCATCGCCAAAAATTGTCACCAACCTGTATCTCACAATCTAATTGAACCTCTACATTTGATCCATATTAGTTAAAGACCTCCGATAGCGCTCTGCTCAATATAATAGGTAGGACCAAACATCGGACAACATCATAAAATTGACATTGTGAAGGAGCTGGTGCTGTCATTCGGACAATTGCCTATTCGCTGGCGATTTTCAACCTACAGATTGGCTCGGCCATTTCAGCGGCGATTCATCGTGACCCTACCGTTGTCAACGCCCCAATGCAAACACAATTCAAAAAATTATTACTGGATCCACTTCGATCTGCAGAGCAGCACATCTCAGGCCCAATCCTTATCATTCTCGACGCTTTGGATGAATGTGGGAATCGTGACTCGCGGGCCACCCTCCTTGCCTTGCTCTCGAACGAGTTCCCTAAACTCCCGGACCTCTTTCGCATCCTTATCGGTAGTCGACGTGAAACAGACATCACCGATAGATTTTTATCTCGGTTTGTGGAGAAGACACTGGAAATAGTGTGGCGGAATATTGCGAGCGGGCGATGCACAGATGCGGGCACCAGATTCAGAGAGTGGACTTGAAGCGGATGGGGGTGATCCACCGCTTATTTCGGCTAAACCATGAATGCTTCCTGTGTGCATAGATAGCGATGGACTGCTTGTAAGTTTCATCACTTTTTGTTGCCAGTGTTAATGTAACCGTCCATCGATGATCTTGAATGACTTTGGTCAATAATTTCCCTCTTTATAAGCATTGTGTCTGTCTGTCCGAAGCCATTTGAAAAGTCTGCTGATCTAATCACTCACTTGACCTTACCACTTTTGTTGAGGTTCAACCCTCTCACTTATTTATGGCGCGTCTCTCCACCCATCATGTCCTTAAAGGTTTTCGCAGCTGGGAGCGTTCATAACAATTTATTTTCCTAGCCCACTTCGAACTTGCGCGGTGGGCCGGCCGTTTGCGATTTCCACTCCGCTATCAAACCGAAGTGCTGGGGCGCGGAGCGCCCCGGCGCACTCTTGTATTAAATAACTTTGGCATTGTCAGCCGTTCTTTTTCTGTCCTGGATCTTCGCCAACCCGAATATTGGCAGCACTTCAACGATGGATGAAAGGACTGCCATATTGTAACTCAAGAGCTTAAAATAAATGCCTCCGTGTGACTAGCAACCTCGAGCTACACAGAAGTGATAAGAAAGCAGCAGACAGGCTGACCGTCCCTACATCATAATATACTGTTCAATAATAATGAGAGATATTGAAGCAACAAAAAATTCTATGCTTTTGTTCGAATCCACATAGATATTTTCAGCTTTTCCTCCTTTCTACCCATCGCCCAAACATTCTTTGCGGCGACGAGCTTCCCACGACTCTGAACAGGTGCCAGTGGGCGCTAGCTAGTTTTTTGCCATATTCGGAAACCCGCTGGGGAAAGAATTCGTAGAACCATCAAAACCTTATGTGCATTTGGCCAAACGGTCTCCACTGGGTAGTGGGCCACTTTAGCACTTACGGCCCCATATCAAAACATGGCTTGAATGAATCCAAGTCCATGGCTTTCAAAATGAAGGTATGCATGCTAGGAATGAGTGGCTGATAGTATTCCCTTATTAGGAATTGTCTGGACGATATTTCTCACGGTAATAGTATCTCATAAAAAGTGCTAAATATGTTGGAATACACACCCGAAATTTCACGGATCACGGGCCATCCTACTCTACAAGCGTACATGAATAAATTAATGAAGAAAGAAACCACACCGTTTGATTAAAAAATTGATTAAACTCGGCTTTCTGCCGCAAGGAAGGCAGAGTGGATGGTGTTTTCTGTCACTTGAGCTCAAGGTAGACCCTGAGGGAATTGTGGAGTAATGATTTGCCCAGAGCGACCCAATTTTCCAGGCCATACGCCCGTCCGGTCACTTTTTGTGATGCAAGATAAGGGCTGACAAAAAACTCCCGTTGGCTGCAGCGCACACATAAGTAGGTTGCGAGCGCAAAGCATATATTGCCGCTGGCGAGGGCCGTCGATAATTCCACTGCACCATGCTCCTGGAGCCTACCGAGGAACCACGAGGGCGAGGGGAGTAGTGCAGCATCGATGCAGTATGTGTACATCCCGTCATAGATAATGAATAATGCACGTGTTTTAAAATGTAAAGGATTGCAGTGAGGGCAATAAGGTCACGCATTTGAAAATGTAAAGCACTATTTGGCTGCTGGGGAGATCAATAATGCGTCCGAGCGCAATCTGAGTAGCTGAAAATGACCGGAATGATCAGGGCTATCCATTCCCAGGGACCGCGCTGGAATTGAAAGTGTTCCAAAATGTAAAGCATTGCGGTGAGGGCAATAAGGTCACTCATTTGAAAATGTGAGGGAATGCAATAGGGTCATGCATTTCAAAATGTAAAGCACTGTTTGGCTGCTGGAGAGGCCAATAATGCCTCCGAGCGCGATCTGGGTAGCTGAAGATCACCGGAATGATCAGGCCACTAATTTTCAGTTCAGTTCCTCTCGGGATCGGACAAGGACGTGGGGCGCGGTCAAGACAGCGGTTGCCGTCGAGAGGTACTACGAGGCGCCTAGACTGGGACGTGACTAGACGGTTAGATCCGGCTAAGCGACGATCGGTGGCTATGCACAGGCGAGACGAAGGCGCTTCAACGCAGTGACTCAGCTCGAAAACGAAAATTGTCTATCGTTTTCAAATTATGTATGTAGCTGTAAACTATACGTACCTACTGTGAGTTCCCAGCAGTCCAACCACATGTTCCCTACATGCTGTTGCGCCTCGAGCCTCGCTGCGGCCGTAAACAACATCCCCGAGATCACCGACACCTTCTGAACCGAACACGACCTCACACGTCTTGTTTCCCGCCACCACAACCTCGCGCCGCCCGTCGCCCCTGATTCTCGCCTCTACTCTATCGCCAATGCCGTCGCAGCCGTTCATCACCTCCGCAGCATCCTTGTCCCTGTTCCTTAGTGTTCTATTCAGTTACATCTTAGACACGGTTTCCTCCATGAATCGAGAAAAAATGCCGGGGTCAAAATTTTCGAACGCGACGCGTGACTCTCGGTTTGAACGAAATCATACGGTGGAATATTGTTTTGAATGATACAGCGTTTTCCCCCAGCTGGAGCGTAGCGAAGGCATATCTTGTGTCATACAGTACTGAAATTGTTCGAATAAATTGCGGGATAGTAAGTAGGTGACGTTGAAGAATGATCGAACCTAGCGTGTCTCCATTGCGTTACGTTTTCCGTGGCTGAGCTCATGAGTTCAGCATCCTTGCACCGTTCAGTGGGTCCAACCTACCGAAGACCCGGTTTCTTTGGGGGTGGCTTCGCTGCCGCTGCATCCCCTGCACGAGGCAACTGGGTACGCTGCCGTTTTCCAGGGATGATGTTCCTGTCACTTAGTTCAAGATCTATGACCTGTGCTGCAGACCACCGGTGTTCAGGAACCACGGAAGAAGCCATTGAGGGCAGCTGTGGAGCTCGAGGTTGCCCTTGCCGCGGCCTGACTACAGACGTAGAGGACGGCGTGCCTCTTCTTTCCATCCGTAGCTTTTCTGGTCTTTTTTGCTCCGTGGTAGCAGATATGAGCCTTTGCTTCTAGTGCACACCATTACATGAGTACCGGCCGTGAGTGAACAAAAAGCCAACCACATTCTCCGATTGGATGATGGGTTGTGGAATACTGGAGGCCGTTTCAAGGGAATTGTGATTCGCGTTCCCATTCTGTTCTGTTTTCTCCTTGATCGACGGTGGAGAGATTGTTATTCCTTCCGTCGCATATGCTGGTTCCTTTTCCGTCCGTGTTTTTATTTGCGGATTACTTTGAAGTCGGGGCTTCGGCAATCCCTTTGTTAATCTCTCATGTTTATTGGCCAGGCGTTGGTCGAAAAAATCCATCCGGAGCCGCCCAATTTGCCCGTCGCCACCAGCTTTCAAGCTTTGGGATCGCGTTCTATGCACAGGGGTGTTACGAAAACACACATAGGCGGCGTTGATGCAATCTCTCTCGTCATTCTGTGAGTGAGGAGTATTTGTGTAGGTGTTAGGCCCCAAGTTAGACGAAAACATCAAGAACATACATTGAGCAAAGGAAATATTTTGTGTCCACCTCGGAGCGAGCGCCTTTGCCGCCAGTGCGGGTGGATGATGAGAGCAATCGATGTCCGGACCGAGGGTGGCGGGATCCAGGCCGGCACAACGTGCGACGCGAATGTATCGGGATGCAAAGGAGCTTGAAAGAATGGTTGGAAAAAGGAGAAATCCGAGAGTTGGTGTTGGGACTAACAATACAGTCAGTGATAATGTATGGGCAAGGGGGAATGGATGATGATTCTGACCCTAAGCTTAGGACCAGTTAAAATCTCGAACAACCCCATCACAAGCTCGAATTCGTCCGCACTGATTAATACCAGAGTGCATCCCGCCCGCCGCCCATGAACAATTGGTTCTTCAACACAACAGCCGTGGTTTGTGTCGTCTAGCCATTTTTTGTCGGCCTCGTCCATGTAATATGTATAGTCATGGTCAATCAGAGCCGCAGAACATGCTTCGGAGATGGTTTCTGTGGACTGGACGTATGTCGAAGGGTCCAACCATCTATCACTAGGATACAGCTCCGTATAATTGGCGACGAGCTGAACTGAACCAGGGATAGAGATCCGGACTGTGCTGGTGGCCAATGCAGCCTGCAGGTGATGCTCCTCAATGCGAGTCAGGTGAGGTAGGTCTGAAGGCGCAGACAGGCAGACTTTACTCACAGATGTCTCATTATCATCGATGTTTCCAACTATCAGACCTCGAGCCAAGTCTTCCCCATGGGCATCCTGCTGGTATTGCAAAAGGCCCGTCATTATTTTCAACGGGGCATTCTGTCCTGGAGGACGAGGTTGTCTGCGACTCGCGCCAATGGGAGTCATCGTGATCAGAGGAGAACTTACTCTAGTCATCCAAACAGCTGTTAACAGGGTGTCACCACCCGTTCGCGTCACACTTCAACCACTCTCGTCATTTGTGCCGCAAAATCTCGGCGTCACTAGCGCCTATACAAGGTTAAGGTGGCTGTCACTTCTCGGGATGGAGAATCGAGCTGCGCGCATAGGATGGGAAATGTCATGACAGTTTGTATGAGACTAATCAGCAGTTAGCTGTAGACTTTGGAGTTGAACAGCAGAGACAACGAAATGGGGCAGGATTGAAGATATGAGAAAATAAGTATATGCGAATGGAGCAGGTCAAGTATATGCCGCCGGCCGCCGTAAAAAGCCGCAGCACGACAGCTTGACCTGAAATTTCGCGGGCTATCACGCCAGCAAGACCCGGTCACCAGGGCACTAAAAAAGAATATGAGGAGACAGTTCGACCTGAAGTTCCACGGACTATCACGCCAGCAGGAACCGGTTAAAATCCGAGCTGAAATGGGTCGACAAGGTTCAATTTATTGTTTCGTCTTTCGCAGCGAAATCTTGGCACGCCACGCCGGCGTTCAATTGCATCTGTTTGCTTTAGCATGGAGAACTCCCAGCCCTCGTGCCATAGAACCAGTCCAGGAAGCGACGAAGACAAGTGCAGGAACCCAGACAATCACCTGAAATGCCTGTTCGGCAAAATTTTGAATTCGGATAAAAAATGCTCAAAATTCGGGATAAAAAATCAAGGTTCGGGTCACAATGCCAGTTTCAAAATTCGGATAAAGTATGACGACCCACCGACAACGCCTGGTTGTATTCGGATAAGATTCTCCTGGGGAGGATTGAGACACCTCCGGCAAAGTATTTCCCAGAGGTTTTTTACTCCCAGAGCCCAGAATTTGCAGGAAAATAGGCGAAGATCCAAATTTGCAGTGAGAAGATCCAAAAGCCCTCTTCCAAGTCGGCCATTTACTAGATGTTCGCTAGCTAGTTCTCTGTCCCGAGGCCTGTTCAAAAATTCGGATAAAAAATCGACCTCTTCGAGGCCTGGGTCGAAGTCGGATAAGAATCGCCCGATTTGGGGTACGG
The DNA here is from genome assembly GCA_029378395.1 of Mycena leptocephala. NCBI lineage: Eukaryota > Fungi > Basidiomycota > Agaricomycetes > Agaricales > Mycenaceae > Mycena > Mycena leptocephala. The sequence goes on from JARJLF010001513.1 coordinate 57,421, forward strand.
ATAAAAGTCAAGAATTTGAACAACTTTTACACAGGCATTTTGAGTGACTATCGGGGGTCCTGAAAGTGCCGCCATTGAGCGCCGCAATGTTTCTTGCAACTTCACGGAAAGCTGACGTGTGTGGCAGTGCGAAGAAGAACAGAAAAAAAACACATACGACTTCGCAAATGCTGAAAGAAACTCAAACTTCATCAAAGAAGCTTGCAGATCCAACACACTAATCTTTAATTTTAATTTTTTCCCACACAGCACGTGCATTTCAAATTGCGCCGGCCATCCCCGCCATCGTTCAGAGCTGCCTCCCACGCCATGATGATTCAGAGACTCTCGCCCTAGGGATGCTTGTCAACTTGCGCTCTGCCCTAGGCTCAGCTTCTGCTCTGCTCTTTCGCTGCTCCGCCGCGTATGCAACATGGCAACAAACTGCCTTGACCGGCTGCCTGAATACAGCATGGGCCCGGAGCCGCCCAAAACAATTACCCTGGTCATAGGCTCTATAGAATTTGCTCAGGAAGGGTGTTTGCAAGCAAGAGGTAATTGCGAGGCAAACCAGTGAAGTAACTACCACAAGTACTCGAGCTTTTATACGATAAATAAATGGGAAACCATAGCTACGGAAAGAAGCACAATATATGTGAAAGGCAAGGGTCCAATAAGAAAATGGTGGAGGCATGGCAACAAATTGCAAAAGTACAGGGAAGGCAACGAATGCTATAGTGAACCATATGGCAAGCTTGGAACTCCAACAGGCTCAATATCTAGTGGCATTTCAGATGTGACGTTGAAGAAGCTTCTGATGGCCTGTGGTCCAATAAAGTCTTTCACCCGTGGCATTACACCCGCCTGCAACCCGCGCGCCTTTGCAATCACCGAGTTTGAGGAGTCAGACGCGGTCTTGCACGCATTGAGACTACTGCATAACGTGGAGCTCCCTGCACTGGAGGATGGATGTTCCAACAAGCATTTATTGGTTCGATGCAGCATCCTTGTTTGCCATACCTCGTATATTAAGCAGATGCCTCGTATCACGATGCACCTGTTTGCCCATCTGATTGACCTGAATTCGGATGTTCTTTCTCAAACACGTTTCCCGCCCTGCCGCCGACCAGCTCAATTGCCAGTTGGCTCCGGTTGGTTCCGTCCCGTTGGATCGGGTGTACCCATGGTACTTTCGTGCGCTCAAGACCCATTCAGAGTGGGTGAACCGTACGATTTTGCTTCTTTCCTCCGCCCCTTTCTCCCCTCTTCATGCCTCTGTCCCATAGTCCCTATTCACCCTTTCAAATGTGCCGAGTCACTTCAAGATGAAGCCCGCGTGATACTTCGTGTATTATTTTACTCGTATCTTAAGCATCCCTCCATGCCGGAAGCTTCCGTATGTGCATCTCATTACCCTTTTTATTTTCGGGGTGCTTCTAACTGGCGCATCAGAAATTAGCTTCGATCCAGAGAACTGGATGCTCTCGACCTCGCCGATCAGCCGCTCAACAGCCGTTCAAAAGGACGTGGTTGTCGCAACAGGGACCCAAAGCTTAGTCCGAGAAACAGTGCAACTCACAGTATGATTCAGTCTGTAACGAAGATTTATCCGAGTTTGTGAGCACCCAATTGTCGGTTGAACATGAGAGCGAAGATTATAGGATACTGGAATTAGCCTGGCGTCAGCAAATCAGGAACTCAATCCATGAAGTTTTAAACTCATCAATTGCCAATTGAGCCCGAGAGCAAGGAACAAACGGTATTGGGAACGCTATATCGGTGAATCATCAATACAATTCACTACTCATCACTGGATGAACCCAACTGCGTGAACCAAGGACAGGTACTGGCATAAACGTAACATCCGTCAAGAAAGTCCGAGAAGCGAACGGGGCCTGATCCTACGGCGGCCTATAAAATATTAAATCATCCCTGACGATTCCATCTAGTGACTTATTTGTTTTCGAGCCTCGCTCCTTTCCCCACGCATGGTAGGGCTGCAGTCCCAGTGCGACCTAGGCGACAAAAGGAGAAAATTAAGCAAAGGAAAGTGTAGGAAACAGCCTCTTGGGCCGCAAATAGTACCTCAGGCGGCTCGGAAGCCAGTGGCACGGAGACCGAGAAAATGCATGATATACTCACCCCTCCCCGCAGTATTTCGGTGAAGACGCTGGCCGCTCGTGGACTTTTATGCGCTAGGAGTACCAATGTTACATATGAAGCTGGGAACAATTCAGAATGAACTGGACAGACAACGCAGAGGAGCCAAGCGATATGGGCGATGGCGGTGAGAAATTAAGAAAGAGGTCGAATGAGACGCTTTGTTTACAGCTGTTTGCGGAACTTAGGGCGCGGCTGTTTTTCTTTTTTTTCAGTGGTTTTCGGCAGGACAGCTGCTGCGGGTGCAATTCTCATCTGTTTACCTTATGAGTACGCTCAATCTATTAGGAATTCCGATGCGCAGTTTTCTGCGTCTTCAGATTTTTTACTTTGTTCTACAATCAAATTTATGGCTCAAGTGCGCATATTTTGGGTTATTTCTGGGCAGGACAGCTCTAGGATGAGCATTTCAACCCCTATTGCCCTAGATTTTTTATATGGTCGACTTCTATGTATAATTTGGTTCCTGAAATACCGGAATAGTGAATATAACTCTTGGTTTCAATCTAGTGGTCAGGAAATATTGGATAGATTGAATCTCCATCAGCTTGCTGTTTTAATACGGTGGCCTGGAATCGTAGAGAGGTTCAATTCACTATCCCGGTATTTCAGGAACTAGATTATACATAGAAGTCGACCATATAAAAAATCTAGGGCAATCGGGGCTGAATTGCTCATCCTAGAGCTGTCCTGCCCAGAAATAACCCAAAATATGCGCACTTGAGCCATAAATTTGATTGTAGAACAAAGTAAAAAATCTGAAGACGCAGAAAACTGCGCATCGGAATTCCTAATAGATTGAGCATACTCATAAGGTAAACGGATGAGAATTGCACCCGCAGCAGCTGTCCTGCCGAAAACCACTGGAAAAAAAAAAAAAACAGCCGCGCCCTAAGTTCCGCAAACAGCTGTAACTTGGGGATTCTTCAATCCCGGTGATCCTCACTTAAAAAATTACTGATCGAGCTGAAATACAGATTTCTTTATTTGGCCGATTCTGAGGGCGCATCAAGACTTTTTGATCGGCACTGCCTTTCACCGACGAAAATTCCAAAAATAGTTGTAAGTGCCCAAATAGAGAAAATATTACACAACTCGATTCGCCGGTGGTTAAATTTTTTGTATGTCTCTCAGGGAACTCATTCTATGCCCGCAAACCAGATTTCACCAAAAAATCCATGCCCGTTCCACTTCTGAAGGAGGACAAACTAAAATAGTCAGAAGTGCCTAAGTCCAACTTGAAATACAGCAAAATATTACGCAACTCGATTCGCAGGGGGCTAAATTTTCTGTGGAGCTCTCAGAGAACTCATTCTATGCCCGCGAACCAAATTCCATCAAAAAATCTGTACCCATTCCACCTTTGAACGAGGACGAAGAAAAATATTCCCGAGGAGTCAAAACTGTCCAAGAAATATTGCACAACACCTGGACTAACGGATCGCTGATCTTTTGGGTTGCTCTCCATCTCTCCACTTCCCTGCTGTCGCTTGTTCCAAGCGCCGACCGTTTTCGTTATCATTTTGTCACATTCTACTAGAGCTCAATTGATAGCCTTTGCACTTCAGACCCTGGGCTAGTGCGTCTCCGTCTCGGAAGTTGTGATTTCTTAAATTTGCGTCTGCCGAGACATATTCTTCAGAAAAACATCAAATTATTTGGCATAGAACATAGAATTTAAAAATCCGAGATGGAGATGTACTAGATATCCATATTTACAGCTATTTGCGGAACTTAGGGCGCGGATCAAATTTTTTCAAAAAATGATTTCAGTATAACACCCATAACACCCTCAATTCTTGGTCTTTTCTCTAATTCCAACACCATTGTACTTGTATACGATGCCCCCACCTGCATGCACCCCTGGATGTGGGATGATTATATAATTTGTACCATATATGGTAAGTCACCAAATTTCGCGTATATCACTTCCCGTACAAACACAAACAGTCTGGGCATCGTGATATCTTCGCATATACTAATATGTCTATCTAACTGCAGGCATATAAAGCGGGGAAGGCCGACGAGCGGCAGATCCGGTAACAACTTCATCAATGTACTACAGCAATTGCAATAATTATATCAATCATTCGAAAGACTGCACTGTTCCAATAATTCGCCTTCTCTTTGCTCATTAATTCCTCGCCATTCCAACATAATAGATGTCCACCCCAGAATGACACATTAAGTTATACTGAGGACACATCATCATGTACCAGCCAAATCAGCTGAATAGATAACTCTTTGGTTCAGATTTCCCGATTGGTGCGAGAGATTGCATTGTTTATTGGATAGCACCAACAGAAATGGATTGTTCTACAGATGCTACACATAGATTGTGTGCTGCATGGAATACTTACAACCTATGCCTGGGTATCTAACCCAGACTGCAGTCTGCAGGCCGACTACATTCCATATGATCATTGTTTTGGCATTCCACATGATTCGGCCCTCCAACATGATGGCATCGCCTGCTGAGCTCTGGCCAACCCGTTGATATAAGGTTGATATGCACATACGGTGCTTCTCCTCCTTGTTATGCATCTCAGTTTCCTTAAGGAAACCTAGTATACACCAGATTGCCCTTTTTCCCCCAAAGGCAACTTGAATGTTGTAGAACAGGCATTCGCACTAGTGGTGGCAAGGTCCGGTTTAGAAATTGGTTCGAACCTGAACTGGACCGAACTGAACACCGTACTTAGGTTCAAGGTCCAGGCGAGTCTTGAACCTGCACTGCACATCTGGTTCAACGTTCACCGCCGAGTTGCGTTCCGACATTGAACCTGAAAATCCCACAATTGAGTGATTTTTCAATGATGTTTGGGGATTTCTTGACCTATCGTGGATTTAGATGAACTTCCCATTAATTCATTCGGACCAAACTTCCCTATGTGTTTTTGGAGCCAATTCAGGTCATGAACTTCATGTCCCGTGCCACCTATAGTATGCCAGGATCCACCAACCAAATCTTTGATGGAACAATTTTGCCTGCAGGCCATCGAAGCGTGTACTAGTGATTTCGAAGAACTCATAAAGCCTTGAGAATGACAAAAGACAACGATTGGTATTTTCCTGCAACAATTTCATGCCGACCAAGATGCCCGAGCTTTGCTGGGTTCGAACACGTTCGAACGCTGAACCGAACCTGAACACATGTTCAGGTTCAAGGTTTAGTGTTTACCTGAACCGAATGCCAGGTTCAGGTTCGGCGTTCAGAGCAAAGTGCCCTGAACCTGAACCTAACTGGACCTTGCCATCACTATTGATTTTCCTGCAATGACAGTCAGAGACAAAAGCTTTGGTGCTCCTTTCTCAGGCTTATTGCACTTGTCGCTTGGCTCAGATGGTGAATGGACGGCAGCTCAGCAGGAAAACAGGTCTATGCGACGAAGAGCTACCTACCAGCTACCACATATTCAGAGGTAAGTCTGATGTTGCGTGGCTAACCCTGTGTCACCGATATACATTGTGTCCCCATCCACAGCACTATGCCGCCCTACAATCCATTCTTGTATTTCAACATAACCGAGATGCCCGAGCCTGCAAGGCCTTGGGAAGAAGAATGATGCAGGCATAAAAAATGAAAGTCGCTCATCCTCAGGCCTCAAGATCCCCGTTGCCAGATTATTCACTCTGCGGGGCGATGTGGAGTGAGTATAGCTAAATCATAATCACAGTGTCAAAGAGCCCAGTTCAACAACCTGATGAATCCCAGTTCAAATCTATTTATTTGAAGAGCGTGTTGGGGTCATTTCCAACTGTGATTTGAGCCTCAGAGCCACCAACAGATGGTTCAGGACTACAGTATTCTACAAAAAGGAAGCCATAATCCAAGCTGCAACTTTTAATTGAGATGCACATAGGACAATCAACATCTTCTAATGGTCCCAAGCCGACAAATTTATTCTCGACAGTCTCATTTCAAGGAAATGCTGTTGAACCACTAGACACATTTCAAAGCCATTATCTACCTATCCAAGGGGTGACTCTGGGTGAATTTTTGCTTTAGAAATACTGGTTATACTGCAATGACTAAAGCAATCTCGTGCCACTCCCTCCCTCTATCAACCTTGTTCAATCATTGGAGTCAAAAATCCTTCCTGTCTTTCATGTTTCCGGGATTTTAAGACTAGCATTCTGGAATAATTTGCCTCCGAAAATCATGAACATTTCCCAAGAATCAGTTTTTACGCTCATCGGTTCACCATGTTGCAATATTTTATTCCATCCTCACTGCCCATTATTTGGGGCACCCCCATGTCCATTATATTCAATCACTGTTGTGCTTTTCTTCTGAAAGTATGACCCATGCCATCGACCTTGGAAATCTTTCACAAATCTACAGACTCCCACCAAATACTGTCAATTATGTCCCATATTTCGGGCAGTTTGGATTGTGGCCGAGAAATTCAGAGCTTTCCCTTGGATGTTTCACATGACAGAGATATCTATGTTACCTCTCATGGAATAAAAGTTCCCTCTTTAATCCCCTAACCAAAACTCCCGTTCAGTAAAGGTACTTCTGAGCTCATACCGAGATTTGAATGAACTTGAAATAAACCAGAATCCCTTTGCCGTTAAAGGAATACAATTTCTTCCAGCATGTCCTGGTGTAATTGAAGGAGTGCAAACACAGTTTGAAGCACTAACTCCCAAGAATATGAGCGCTGCGGAGTGTGGTGTTACATCGTGTGAATTATGATGTCAGCAGAATTAGGAAAGAACAAGCGGCTCTTTCGGCATTCTCATCGGCCCGAAGTATTTTGGCGGGCAAGAAAGATGCTTACGCAAAAAGGGATGACGAAAATGTGATCGTCTGCGAGTCCTGAAAATCAGGCGCTATAAGACCCAGTAACTTACGTTACCGGGAATTCAAAATTTTAATATCAAAGTCCCATATGGTGCTGGATATGACCCAGTATATGTAGGTCAACGGTGTACCATAACTACAACACATATACAAAAAATGGGCCCCCATGCGCCTGTATATCATACAAAAGATATATATTCCCAGATATCCAGTGTTTTAGTTACCTAGTGCATGTACAGGAAGTGATATACACAAAATGACCCTAATTTCCATATTTGGTGTAGATTATATAATTAGCATTCATCCATGGAGGCATGCAGGTGGGGGCATCGTATACAAGTACAATGGTGTTGAAATTAGGAGAAAAGACCAAGAATTGGAGGAGTTATGAGTGTTATGCTGAAATCATCTTTTTTGAAAAAATTTGATCTGCGCCCTAAGTTCCGCAAATAGCTGTAAAGTTTAGTTTCTCTTTTGGTCGAATAGATTGGACGTGGTTCAAGGTGCAATATCGTGCCTCGCAGATTGGCATTAAAATTGGGTCAAATTACAGCCACATTGAGGCTGTGCTGAAGCATGGGAACACGATTTCGGTAATCGGCAATTGCCCACTACCATAGACTATGTTGACTGCGCGATCGTGTTTGGTGGCCTGCTTATTACAAATCTTCGGAGTTTGAATTTGTTCCCACGGCTTTTCGGTCCGCGCCGTTGCTACTTCCTGCTTTCTCTGGCTTTCAACCTCGCTCTCTATCGGCCACCATGGCACCAATGCATCACTGGTGCCACCCCCAAAGACACCGCACCATCACGAAAATCGTCAAAGAGCGAATCCCGCAGTGGAAGGACAGTCTCTATCCTTCGCAGCATAACCTGATCAAGCGCGTCCTCGACGGCGAAGCTATACTGTGCTGTATGGCAACCGGTGGAGGGAAGTCGGCGCTTTTTGCTGTTCCGATTCTTATACTGCGAGAAATGTCCCGGAACCGTCACCTTTGCCCAGATCTTCCCACTCGCGCTCTGCCGCAAGGAATCGTTGTAACGCCGACAAAGGGACTTGCGGCTAACATGGTACGATTCAATTTCTTATCCTGCACTCATAACAAAACATTCGTAGGTTCTCGAGCTTCGAAAACTCGGCATTCCAGCATTCGCCTATTGGCACGAAACAATAACAGCAGCGTGCAAGGCTGGACGAAATCTGTTGCACGAAATCCGCGAATGCAAGACGTGGAATGTGATATGCGTCGACCCGGAGCATCTGCGCGAAAAAGCTTGGCATGAAATCACTGTGTTGCACATTGATGCCGGTGTGCAAATGCCAATCGCTTCGCACTTTGAGGTGCCGAACACAACATTGAGATGCCGGTGTCAAATGCCTTTTCACAAATAATGCTCTCCTGCAACTGGATTTTGAAGCACCTGAAACTGAACAGATTTTTGTCGGGTACGGGTGCTCGGCGTGTGTGAAAGGTTTTGTGATCTAGGTCACGGTCCGCTACCGGGATGCGCAATTTGACGGCCGAGGAGCGTGGGAGCGATGGACCCACACTTAACTTTCATGTTCTACGGTAACATTCCTAACTTTCACAAGGGTACGACTAGGTCAGAAACTGTAATGGGATATCCAACCCCGCCCCAAACCCCATCGCCGAATCCACCCATCAATCTACCCGGTCAGGGAAAAACAAGCAAGGTGCGTGCTATGCTGGTCCCCGTAACAATGTACGAAGAGTCATATGGTCACAGTGTTGGCTTGAATGGTAAACGAGGCCTCTTGTAGCGTCAAAATCCAGAATCATGGTCGCAGTGTTTGTGGATCACGAGATGAGACAAGGGGGAATCGGGATTCGGAAAATGGACATACTACTCAAGGCTGCCCTTTGAAAAGCATGACTTCGATCTAAACAATGCAATACACTGGGCTGCCCCATTCATCAGAGTTTTGACATTTGATTTGCGGCTTGTTACGGCTTGTTCAGCCTTGGCAGCTTGGCAGCAAGCTGACAAGGTCAAACAAGCCCGCAAACAAGGAAAAATTTATCTTCCTGAGAGCAGTCATTGACCCGCATCATAAGGAAAGACCTCCGCAATGGTCTGCACATGCCTGCGGACACGCAAGAGTACCGAAAAGCGGCAGGAGGGCCGAAAAACAAATTATTTTCAGACCAAATAGCCGAGCTTGTGAAATTCGGACATAGGTTTGTCACTTTGTCAGCTTGCCGGCTTTATGGACCTTTTTAGGCCTTGTTTGGCCTTGTTCAAGCTCGCAAATCAAATGTCAAAAGTCTGATGTTTGAAAAGCATGAGCTCAATCTAACCAATGCAATACAACAAGCTCAGCCTGTGCGGCAGTGTGTTTCATGATTACTCGTATCTTAAGCAGATGCCCTGATTTTATGTGCGCATGTTTACATTCTTCTTTTCTCCCACTCTCTTCCCGGCAGCTCCCGTATGTCGATCCCATTTCCGGTTTCATTTGATTTGGACCCTCCACAACGTTATTTTCAACCTATCCGATCAACCGTTTAATTTCCCCATGAAAGGAAAGGCATCTCACGCAATCTCTCTTTCTTCCTCTCGCCCTCATCGCGTCTCATTATTCATATTCTGTGTATATTTACTCGTATCTTAATCAGATGCTTCGAATCAGATTGTGCGTGTTTGTTTCTGCCTAATTCATACCTTCCCATCCACTCCTTCATTCGGCCCTGTTCCATTGTCTTGGGTACCTCGAGGCCGCGATATCACAGTTTGACTTTTTGGGACCTTCCGCAGGCTGTGCATATGACGTGTATTCCATTTTGGAGCGACCACATGCCCGAAAATCAGCGCTCAGGGCCCGCACAAAAGAGGGATGTGTAGCGTTGGGCGTTTCATCGCTTGCTTCCCCCCATCACCATGTCATCCTTCACCAGCCGCTCTCCTCTATGTCTCAACGCTTTTCTTGGCTGCTTCACCTCAAAAGGGCTCTCCAAACTACTAGTCAAGTTACCTTTTGCTCGTGATTCCGACTCCAACTCAGCTCCTCGCATGCATGAAGCCCACATGAAGTACTCACTTTGTGTTCTTGGTCGCATTTCGACTTTCTTCCATAGCCCGGGGTCCGCTTTCTTTCTCAAGTCCATGGATATTGGAACTCCTTCAACCATTACCTGCTCGCGTCCCCGTGAAGCCCACTCAAGTTCCTCTCCAAGAACCGGCGGCAGCTAAGCCTCAAACTCAATGTCGGGTCAGCCTTTCGGCCTCAGAACTATTTCTCGCGTCTCCCCCGCCTTGCAATCACCATTAACTCGAGCTTCAATACATGGCGCCTCACCTGGCACGTATGCGCTAAGTAGTGCCGTCATCCTCAGGTCTCATATTATCATTCCAAATCTTATTCAATTCATAGTGCATATTCCAACGTTTGTGCGACGTCGTTGTACAGCATCAATTGTATTCGGAGATGCTGGACAAGGTGAGGACAGCCTACTAAATTTCCGCACGCCGTTGTATCCTCTGGCCATGGTACGTGTATTTGTTTTCTCAGCAACAAAGCAAAGCAGAGCAGGTCAGATTCTGGACGCTAGATTTATTCATCTGGTGTTCGCTTTCATTGCGGACCAGACGATCGGCACGGGTGCAGCGAAGTCGTGACGTGAGGCTGACAGCGTTTCGACCAAGCGCAGGTCCACGGTGGTGAAGGTATGTCTGACTATGCGCAGCCCTCCCTTTATCTGATCGCTAACGCGCAGTTTTTGTAGGCTCAAAAGACCGCGATGGGTATCTCTCACTGCCTGAGGCTCATCCCGACAGCATGCAACCTGTTCGCCCTCACATCGCCTGTCATGGCCATCCCCAACACGCGCACGGCATAACGCAAGTCTCTCCTACCATCTTCCAGCTTGAGTGCTTCTCATCGCCACCTTCCCGACGCCGACAACGTGATGACCAGTTCTCAGATGCCATGGGCGTTAATGTGTAATCCGGGTCGGCTGCGTTACCTGGGTGCGTCGTTAACATTGTTCCATATTTATTCATCAAGCTCTCGATTTTCTTATTGGCCACCGGCGCAGGACGCTCGAGGTGCGGTTCTCTTGAACAATGTCCTACCGATCCACTGAATCACTTGCAGCCCCGCTTGGCAGACGTGTCAGTGACCATCGTTTCCAGAAACAGGTGCGCCTCACTTCTTGAATTCTACCCCACCGTGGCTCATTTCAACCACGCAACCGCGGAAGCTTCAACTATGCCTTCTGCGCTCTCGACTCATCGTGAAACTCATCAATATCAACATATGCGAGCCGCCAATGCTAAGTACGTTGTTAAAATTTCGCGCCGTGTCTCAATTGGCTTATAATGTCGCAGTACCCACTCCATGGACCGGTTTGTAGACTGGTCATTACAATACCTGTGGACTGTTTAGTTTTGGTTCAGTTTTCACGTCGTCGATGCGTTGAACTATCTTTACTTTGAATACACGAGCTCAGTTATAGTACGAACGAAGTTATACCACGAGCAAAGCTGTACAAATGGTACAAGATATATCTCCCCACCACACGTAAACAGGTGAACGTGGAGCTGCCGGAGCGAAGCGACGGCATATCTTGTTCTGTATCACCGTTCTCCGTGTTTCCCCGGGAGCTGTCCCCCGTGCTCCACCTCTCCATTGTGCAGTCTCCTTCGACGCTGGCGCTTCTGCACTTTTGTGGTTGGCATCACATTAGTCTGGTGTTTACCGCGGCCCTGTGTATGCAGTGCGCCGTTATTACATAATCTTAGGTAAGCTTCTTCCGAGTCGCGTCCCATTCGATAGAAAACGCGACATTCCTTCAGTTTTAAAAACTAGAGAGGCTTTACCATCTATTCCTACCGTTCTGCGTGTTGCTGTCAAGGTCGGGACTTTTGCACGCAAAGGGTTGAGCTCAAAACAAAAGGAACAAAATTCGTCTTCAATGTGCATCCAAAAATTCCAGAAATCTCACAAAATATTCCTTCCATTAGCACAGATACATGGGGGCTCACACAAGGGTGTATAAGGGAAAAAACCTGAAAAAGAAATGAATGCTCATGACCGAGGCTTTACCGAGAACGTCTACGTGTGAGTGCTTCAAGCCTCCGTAGCGTCTCCAGCGTCACTGCCCGCTTACTCCTACTTACTGCGCACGACGCAGACTCAGTTCGTTGACGAATCTGCGTGCGACGCTCCTGTACATCCAAAGTAGCCGAGCTCGAGGTCCGTCTTAATCTTCCTTCTCTGTGTAATACTACCTACCCACCCACCTACCTACCTAACTCTGCGTGTGCCTAATGAGGGATGGTCTGCCGGTTCGTGTACTCGTGCGCGAGCTCGCACAAGTTTGGATAGTGGTGGGGCAATGAGGATGAAAGGGTGGCCGGCGTACACCACCGTTTTGGGGAGGCAGGTCTATTTCATGTAAATGAGCCGTCGAAAATTTTGCAATGAATGATTGAAGAATTTGCATGAAATTCACCTTGAAATTTGGTCTGGCCGTCGAGGTCAAAATGAGGCCGGCCTGCGCATCGAAAGGTTGTCGGCCGAGAAAGCCGTCATCGGATCAGCCTCGAAGCCGTCGTTTGGCAGGTGGGATCAGCAAAATTTGTCGAGTCGACGTCGCAACCGGCGCCCTGAGCTCTTGTCGGGCACTTGAGCCCGTTCGGCAACGCTGCCGGCTCATCGACAAAACCTCTGAGTCGTGGCTGTGCAGTTGGAACCAAACAATGTCCAAACATTTCGGGTTTTCTCTCGAACGCCCCTTGGGCTCCCCCACCCTGACATCCTAAAAAGGCAATATGCTTACAAATAACAACTATAGCGCGCTGTCGCGGCAGAGCCCACTAACCAATCTCTACATCGCAGCTTATTGACCAAACACTGACCGCAACCACAGAAAACATGTTTCCGTATACTGGCCCCATTTCAAATTTTTCGCTCGGTCGACACGTCAACCAGCGCCAGGGACCCAGACAAAATCGGGGCAGATTTTCTTTTCTTTTTGGTTCACAGTGGGTAACGAAAAAAATGTGAAAAATAATTACAGCCGTTTGCGGAACTTAGGGCGCGGCTGTTTTTTTTCTGTTTTCAGCTGTTTTGAGCAGGACAGCTGCTGTGGGCTCAATTCTTGTCCGTTTCCTTTGGGAGTATGCTCAATCTATTCAGAATTTTGATGCGCAGTTTTCTGTGTCTTAAGATTTGTCACTTTGTCCTCGGATCAAATTTATGGCCCAAGTGGGCATATTTTGGGATATTTCCAGGCAGGACAGCTCTAGGATGAGCATTTCACCCCCGATTACCCTAAATTTTTTATATGGTGGACATCTATGTATAAGCTAGTTGCTGAAATACCGGGATAGTGAATGCAATCTCTCTATGATGCCCGGCTTCCATATTGAAACAGCAAGCTGATTGAGATTAAATCTACCCAGCATTTCCTGACCACTAGATTGAAAGCAGGAGGAATATCCACTATCCCGGTATTTCAGGGACTGGATTATACATAGAAGTCTACCATATAAAAAATTAGGGCAATCGGGGCTGAAATGCCGATCCTAGAGCTGTCCTGCCTGGAAATATCCCAAAATATGCCTACCTGGGCCATAAATTTGATCCGAGGACAAAGTGACAAATCTTAAGACACAGAAAACTGCGCATCAAAATTCCCGCTACCGTAAGGTACGGGTCTTAGGGAGCATGATTTTTGGATTTTGGCCGTGCATCACATTTTCGTCAGCAGTTTTCACATAAGCACATTTCCTCCCCGCCAAAATGCTTCGGCTTTTCTCCTTGCCGATGATTGACACATAATAATGCTGATGCTAAATCCGACTCTTCCGGACTTGCTTCGTGGGAACGGGCACTGCCGTCGATCGATCCGGCAGCTTTGCACTTGTTTGGAATATTCTGGAAACATCTCAGAGCTTTGAATTGAAGTATATTTACTATTTAAAGCCCACGTTAGCGGCCATTTTGACCTTGCAATTGGCGCAAAAAAAAACTTTGTTCGCCACTGCACGTGACCTCAATCGTCGTTGTAAAAAATGACTATGGTTTGCTCAAAATTGAACAAAATTCTTTGCTTCTGCGGAAGGACACATCTAGGCAGGCGGTGACAATTGGCGGCACTATCCAATTCGAAATCTGAAAGGATTGAAAGATGTAATGCGAGAAAAAGATCAAGAATATCACCGGCCCGAGGTGACTGCAATGTGTATGCAGAGGAACAGGTATGCAGAGGAACAGATCTGAGTTAAACAATAAGATGAAGCTAGCATTATGTGGGTGATGCGACCGTGGTCAACTACGAAACTGCGAAATATGACAATAACATGAGCACAGCAGAGCAGCGAAAGTGGTGTGGGATCCCATCAAGTTAAGCCACGCCATTTTCACCGAGCAACCGGACGAGCAGCCAGAAAGGTGCATGAACTCACTGAGTCACCCTATCATATCCGGGTTGCGAGGCTCGAGATCTACATAATAGTGATCAGTGCGCACTGGTACCAGCACGGGAGTAAAGCACTATACTCACCAAGGTGTAATGCTGCATGCCAGGACGTGGCCCACAGCTCGATGTTGGCTCGGTACTGAACACTGAGCTCTAGGAATATTGAGGCTGCAGGTGGAACTTGACTTAGCAAGATAGAAAGATGGCAAGAGCCATAGTAAAATTTGAGATGTGGTTTGAATAAGCAGGACGAGTAGCTTGAATGATTCGAACGACTTGACAGATGAAATGTATACTGAACATGCAAGAGGATATAGGCTGCTGGCGCCAGGATGGTGGAAAAAGATCAGGAAGAAAGCCGGACCCAGTCACCAGGATCAAGCAGAAGATGACTAGGTTGACAGCTCTTGGCAGGGCTCTCTGTGCTCATATTCGTGTGGAGCAGGGGAGCTACCGGACTTGTAGTGAGGCAGAATGAGTTGACCGAGGTGGGGAGGAAGATGGGGGGAGAGGGAGAAAGATGTCGTCTTCGATGTGGCGGGATCAACATCAGGACGGGCGCTGATTTCATGATTGGCGACAACATCCAGACAAAGAAAAGTGAATTTAGACGACTGGAGAGAATCGAAAACACGGCGCCGAGGCCCGGATTACAAACGAGAACCAAACAAAAACAACTTTATAAAAATTTGGCGGAGACTGTGTTAATTAGGGCGCTATAAGACCCACTACCTAAAGTTAGTGGGCATATAGTTAGATATCGCTTAATGTCGGAATAAGGCTCACGAGGCGCGGGGGAGACCCCCGCGGACCCCCCAATGCTCGCCGCAAGGCCCACTGCGTGGTGCTTCCGCTCGCTGCGGAGGCCCACTGCATGGAGCCTTTGAAATATTTTTTCTCCGAGTGTAGGAGTGTTTTTCTACTTTTTCAGGGCATTTAAATATTATCTGGCACGGGGGAGACCCCCGCGGACCCCCCTACGCTCGCCGCGGGGCCCACTGCGTGGTGCGTCGCTCGCCGCTAGGCCCGCTGCGCGGAGCCGAAGACCAAAATAATATTTTTTAAAATAAACGCAATTTGGAAATCGATCGAGTGACCATAAAAACATATCATTACCCAATGATGCTCCCCAGGCTGAGTGTAACCACTCAGCAACAAGGCTGATGAGGGGTGGTGAAATCAGGTCGTCTAGACCGGTCCCCGTCGGCGAGACCTCCCTTCCGGGCTTATCTTTGATTAAAATCTTATCACCTTCCATATCAGGCAAGTCAGGGTGGGGGAGGCGTGGGCCAGATTTTCTCTTGTCTGCACTTTGCTCTCCCTCCCTCCCTCTCTTGTGGCTACGGCCATTTCCCATCCCAAGAACCTAGCCCTCCAGCTGGCCCTCTCTCTCTCTGCACTCCCTCCCGCCGCTCTCGGAATTTATGTGCCATGTCACACTGGCAGGTGTGTTTTTATGCTCACTCAAAGTTTTCCATGGACTCAGTGTTCGCAGAATCCCGGTACCTTGTTTACGTTAATGGTGAGTGCCTATATTGCTCTCTTCCATGAGGCTACTAGCTTCTTCCTCAATATTGCCATGCCTTGGCACACCTTTGCTATTCCTTTTCCTGTGCTTCGTATTTACAATTTGTATGCATTCTCAATCTGTATCACATTTTCATAAGTCAGGGCAATATATTCAATGTACCCGAGGATAAAGTGGAGCCCAGAAAATAAAATAAAATAAAGTCTAATGCGGCAGAGTCTGAGACGTCAAATCGAAGTCGAGGAACGACATCGAATCGAGGTCAGGTCCCTCAACGTAGCCTAGTAGACAAGTCCCCATTTTTTCCTGA